>VMDO01010250.1:47104-72728 GCA_007922755.1 Pedetes capensis | reverse complement strand
GGAGGGGCCCTTGTGTGGATAACAGGAATGGCTAGGCAGGGGTAGGGGGTAGTGCTTGGCATGGACTGAAGGAGATTCCCAGCAAGAGGAGAAGCCTCTTCCTGGTGTAGTCTGGGAATTGTCACATATGTTGCTTCTTTCCCGTTATCAGACCAGCTCTTTCCCCAGGTACAAGTGAAGTTTGAACTGTCCCCACCCTCTCTCCAGATATACATTTCTGAGAAACTTAGGAGAATGACAGTCACTCTGTGGTATAAATCATGCTGTTACATAGTTTTGAAAATTTTATGACTCGGGTAATTTAGGAAGATAAATATTAGCCGTGTACCTTTGATCAATGTTGGAGAATTCACTCCTGCAGGGATTAATATGAATTTCTTTATACCTTGCTTAGGAAGATTTAAAGCAACCTAATAAGTAAAAATTGGATTGTTTCTGAATTTGAAGTGTTGTTAAATGTGATGTATTAGCTGAAGGAAAGGAAAGAATTTGAACCAAGCGAAAAAGTATTGGGTCAGATTTGTGAGTCAATATTCTTTCCAGGCTCTTAAGTAACAGTAGCTTAATAGAGTTGCCATCCAGCTGCCTCTGTGTGGGGAGACTAACAAATAATTCCTCAGTTTATTGTAAGTCTGAGCTTAAGTTTCATACCTCAGAGTAGCATCCTCAGGTTTTGGAATGTGATCCCACATTTATGATTGTTTTCAAGACCCTTTCAGAATGGCTTTGAAGATGTTTTCTTTTTTCTTCTCTTTTTATTTCATTTTTCAGGATGTATCCCATGGCCTCACACAAGCTAGGCAAGTTATACGCTGTGTCCTGTAATTTTCTTGATTATAGTGCAATATTTTGTTTGATGTCTTTCTGTGTTGACATTGTTCTGATAGGGCCAAATAAACAGTGGGTAAGTAATCTGGTGCTTTATCATTAATTAACCCACTCTTATGAACAAATGTCATTCCAATCTATGTACTTGGAAAAAGCAAAATGATATTTCACTTTAAAAATACATTTGAAAAGATGAAATGGTGAAGATAATTAACATTAGTAAATCTCTTCCCCTTTTAATATTCTGTATGACTAAATGAGAAATCCTCATACTGAAGTACAGTGGTTGTCTTGAGGAAAAGCATTTGTAACACAGTTTTATTTCCTTGTTTTGATAAAACATAATTTTTCCTTGTAAAATGGGCTTGACAGCCTCCTGTTGTGATGCATATCTGTCTTCCCAGTGACTTGGGAGGCAGAGGTATGAGTATTATGAGTTTGAAATGAAAGGCAGCCTACATAATTTCGCAAGATCCTCTCTCAAAATAAAAATAAAAAGAAGGTTGGGGATGGAGCCCAGTGATAGAGTGCGTGCCTGGGGGGGTGGAGGAGGAGAGGAGGAGGAAGAGAAGAAGAAAGACGAAAGAAGAAGAAGAGGAGGAGGAGGAGGAGGAAGAAGAGAAGGATAAGGAGAAGAATAATCAGCAGCAGTAGTGGCTAATAGGAACACTCTATTTTTTCCTATATGAGTATTTTTTGAGGTATTTTCAAAAATGATCAAATTGAGTTGATAAATGTTTTTAAAATTCCTGTTTTAATGTCTAGTGTTCTATCAGTGACTCATATGAAAAAAAAAATCTTTGGGATCCTGAATAACATTTAAGTGTGTAAAAGTTTCCTGAGATGAAAAAGTTTGAGAAACTCTAATTAATATCTAGCTACCTATTTCCAGGAATTAAACAACAGGAACAAGTTTTATGCTATAACATAGAAATATAATCAGAAAAGTCCACTAGGTGGGACTTTCTATAATAAAAATGACTCCATTTTCCCAATAATGAATTAAGAAAATAAAGTAATATTGAAGAAGTCTCTCAGAGAAATATCCCCTGCCTCAGATAAGCCAATAGTTCCTTATTAAAGCACTATCTCTTCCATTAAAGCATTGTTTGTTCATCTAAATGTTGCTTAACTTGTTACATAAAATATGTGTCTAAATCATTTTGGTTTCTTACAAATGACCTAGTAAATTCTACTAATAACAGAGCTATTTCATACAGTCCTTATCTCTTTTTTCTAGCGTGAAAGAACTTAAACCCTCTCCTTCTCTTCCTATAAGTTTGAGATATAACTGACAACCTGACCACCCTCTACCCACTTCTGTAAACTTGCTTTGTTTGTTCTCATGCCGTTATCACTTATGTAAGCCTGCCCCACTCAGGGACCCTATAAGAGGTACAAACTTCCTTTGTTTTGGGCTCAGTCTTTGAAAAAAGATTCCACTAAGTCAAGTACTGATACAATAAAGTCCTCCTAAAGCTTCAGCTCTCTCTTATTCCCTTTGGAATTCTATAACATGCTTGGTGCATTGGCTGGGAATAGGAGATGTATTATTTTCTTTGCCTGTAGACCCAGGGACCTGGGCTGAGGGAAACTCCAGACATCATGTGCCACTGGGTGAGGCTTAGCCCAGGGAGAGAACTATGGCTCTCTTGTAGTCTGGTGCCCCCACTCCTGAAAATGCAATGGAACCAGCGACACTTCGGGGTGACTCACAGGAATAGCACACTACGGGAAAGGTAAGACCAGGTCCCCAAGAGGCAAGATCTGTTCAGGGTGATGGAGGGGGAACTTCATAGCCTCCCATAGGCACACTACTATTCCCATTGGAGCAAGGGAAGCTGTTGCCAGCACAGGACATGACTTTTCCTCACCGGGAGAGGGAGAGTGGAGGTCCTTGGTATATGAATGTTGAACTAACTTCCCTTCCTTAGGGGGAAGTCCATGATGTATGAATGTTAAATTACCTCTCCATTGGGAGGCAGAAGCTCATATGTGAATGCTGAAAGAATAGCACATGAATTTTAAATTACATCCCCCAGTAGGCAGGGGAGGCTCTAATGTAAATGCTGAAAAGAATGATGACTTAATGTATAATTCAGAGTTCCTCTAGGGCTGCATGTGGCTTTATGGTGAACCAGCCCATACTGGCATCTACGGGATGTCAGGTTGGAGGGTGGCTCTAACAGAGGGAAGTGAAAATAAGAGAGAGAATAAGGTGTGATGGACCAAGGAGACATGAATGATGAAACCTCTAATCCTACTCCCTTGGAATGCATAATAATGAATGTTAAGAATGGTTACATGGGGAACTATAGAGCAAAATTGACACCCCAGGAACTGAGAAAACCCTGTAAGATAAAATGGCCTTCTTTTAATGTCAGATGGCCAGCCTAGGGAACTATAAATAAAAAAATAATTGGCCATGTATATCAGGTGATGATTGGAGTTGGAGAACAGCCAGAGCTCCCTGAAGAGTTTCTGTACATAGATGTATGGCTAAATATAGTTTAAACCTGGAAGAAGTACCTAGCAATCCACTCCCAAAACAATCCCCCAAAACAATCAGCTATTGAAAACCCTATGAATAGCAGAAAAGCACTGAACTGGTACTGGGCATGGCACAATGTCAGGGAGTGATTCCTTCTGTTGTACATTGGGTTACTATGAATTGGACCCAATTCCATGGCACCTAACAACAACATCAACAGCAACAGCATAGTTCAAACCAGACCTTTCTGTCTTCAACCTTGCCTAGCAGCTAATTGCAGGACCTTGATGGCTTGAGCAGAACCAAAAGTAAAACAAGAAACAACAGCAACAAGGAGTCAAAAAGGTGCCAGAAAAACTGCAAGAGGCAAGAGGGAAAATTTCTCTCCCATATCTTCCAATTTATCTTCCACTGTGAAGGTTAGTTACAGCTCCAGAAGAGCTAGGCTCTGAGATTGAAGTGTCTGGGACTTTATCCTAATACTACAGCCCAAAGCCTCTCTCCTGGAAGGGAGGCCCCCATCCCAGGAGAAAAAAAGAATATATAAGAAGGAAAGCTATAAGGGAGAGAGAATGAGACTGAGTATGTGAACATGAGGGACAGAGCCTGCAAGACAGAATGAAAAAGTAAAATAAAATAAAACAGAGACTCAGGAGTCTCTAACCCTGAGAGACAAGACTTGCACAGATGCAAAAGGACTGATAAAAATCTAGAAGAGACAGAGATTATATATAGAGAGACAAAAAGAAATTACAGAGGGACAAAAATAGAGAGATAGTAGGTGGAAGTTGCAAAGGCTAAGCCTAATTACAAGGATAAATGCCACACAATGTCTTGTGATGACAGTAAAGATCTATGTTAATTAAAACCTTAAAAAATTGTTTCATCTTAAAATAAAAATGTCTAATCGTGCCAAAATATAAAAAGAGAAAAAAACTAAACTGCAGGGTATATAATGAATTATAACAGGTTAGAGGGGATTTAGCTCAGTGGGTAGAGCACTGCGCTGAGGTCCCGAGTTCAATTCCCAGCACCGCAAAAATGGGAGAAGGGCCTGGCAATTTACTCCCAAGGCAATCCCGAAACAGTCAGCCACTGGAAACCCTCTGAGGGTTGCTGTGAGTCAGATACCGATGTGACAGCACCTAACAACAACAACAACAACAACAACAAAAACATAAATTAAAAAAAACAGAAATATATGATAAAATTTAACCATATTGGATCAGTTTGGATTGTTTATTTATAAAATTAAAAAAGGCTGATAAATCTTCACTACAAAAGCTTCCTGTTGTAAAGGAGGGAAAGAAGGAGCCCCTCCTCTGGGGAACCAAATAAGAAAGGGCAAGTAAACAAAGAAATGCCCAGAGTAAAGCCTCAACACAGAGCTATCTGTTGAATGCAGTGTCTCAGCCAAAACTGAAAATGATCAATGATATCAGCTAAGAGGACAGATCCAAAAAGCTCCAAGGATGCCTACATAAGGAAAGTAGCTGGAACAAGTCCAGTAGGACAGAGGTGTGTGAATGAAAACCTCTTTGGCCTTGGAGGCCAAGATGTCTGTAGTTGTGGGCAGAACTGAATAGCCTACAGAGTGTGTGGCATAAGCCCAAATGGAGGCCACTAAAAAAATTGCTGTGAGCTCACCTCATCTAAAAGTCATGGCTACAAAAAGTATAGGGCCTGGGAGACAATGAGGAATTAGCTCACTCAAGATTACTGAAAAACTACGATAAACTCAAGCTAAACTTTAAAGCACATCCTGGGCACTGAGCCAGGCTAAATTCAATGCCATCAGGCTAGGCAAGAAACCAAGTAGGGGGGCCTAGCTACACCTCTCCTGGGTTAAGCCTGGTACCCTCCCACCCCATGACTATATGGAAATGATGGACGAGGTCTTTTTAAATTGGGGAGACCTCCTAGACCATCCCTTGGCAGACTCAAATATTGCATACTTCATAGATGGGGGCTATTTTATACAGGAGGGAACATGCCTGGCTGGCTATGCTATGGTGAATTTGAACATGGTGATAAAAACTCTGACCCTGCCCATGAGAACTTCAACACAGAAGACAGAACTCACAGCCTTACCAAGGCTCCTCAGGCTGGCACAAGGTAAGAAGTCTAACATTTATTGCTGTTTTTGTTAGGTGCTGTGAAGTCCAGTCTGACTCATAGTGACCCTATGTACAGCAGATCAAAACACTTCCCTATTCTGTGCCAGGCACATGATCTTATTTATGGTTAAGTCCATTGTTGCAGACACTGTGTCAATCCATCTGGTGGAGGCTGTTCCTTTTTTCATTGACCTGCCACTCTCCCAAACATGATGTCTTTCTCCAGGGATTGATCTCTCCTGACTACATGCCCGAAATATGTAAGACACAGTCTGGCCTTTCTTGTTTCTAAGGAGCACTCTGGTTGCACATCTAGGACAGATCTGTTGGTTCTTTCTAATATTTATAGAGTCTAAATATGCTTTTGCTAACTTAACATGTTCATAGAAACATCTATAAGGAAAGGGGCCTTTTACCAGCACTAAGAAAGGAAATAAAATATAAAGAAGAGATTCAACAGCTCCTAGATGCTATCTGGTCTCCACAAAAGGTAGCAATTATACACTACAAGAAACATCAGCAGGCAGGCAGTATAGAGACAAGAGGGAACCAGAAGCCACATAGAGAGGCAAAATAGGCTGACATGATGGCCATGCAGCCTAAGGAAATTGCTCTAGCCATTCCTCTCGTTCCAGACATGCCTTTCTTAAAAGCCCCATGTTATTCTCCCAGTGGAAAGACTTGACTTGGTCAGGAGATTGGGGTATATACAAAGGAAGGATGGTAGAAATTCTCTGAGAGAAGGTTGGTTGTATAAGAGATTCTATTCCCTTAGTTGATGAAGCAGTTTCACCAAGGGTCTCATATGGGAAAGACAACACTAAAGATTTTATTGGGATGATACTTCTATGTACCATGGCTCACTGACCTCTCTTGAGTCATAAGGAAACAGTGCCTGCTGTGTGTGCCAAACAACCCATATCAGGGGTCAATTGAGTCCCCAGGAATTCAGGCGATTGGAACAGCCCCTTGTGAAAATCTGATAATGGACTTTACCTTAAACTGGAGGTTATAGGTATCTGCTAGTGTTTGTTTGCACCTTCTTGGGATAGATGAAAGCCTTCCCCACACAGATGGGAAAGGCCTGAAAGGTTACAAAGGTTTTATGGTGGGATATTATTCCTAGATTCGGCTTGCCTTTGACTTTGACATCAGATAATGAACCAACATTTGTACCTAAAATAATTCAAACACATACCCCCAGATGCTAAAGATAAATTAAAAGCTACACACCACCTGTCAGCCACAGAGTTCAGGGAAGATAAAACACATAAATTGGACACTTAAACAATTGATAGAGTACTGTCAAGAAACTCATCTGAGATGGAATCATGTCTTGCCCTTGGTCCTGCTCCAAGTCTAGGGCATGCCCACAAAACAGACATGGTATTCACCTTATGAAATTCTATTTAGCCAGCTTCCCCAGTCTTAGGTCAGTTAAGAGGTGATCTCTGTGTAAATTAGGAAAGATAAGTTTACAAAGACAGATCCAGGCTTTAGGGACTACAGTGCAGGACATCCATGGCTGGGTACAAAAAAGAATGCCTGTAAGTTTAACAGACCCAGATCACCTTTTCAAGTCAGGAGATCTTGTTTGAGTTAAAGAAATAAATCCAACTGCATTGGAGGCCATATAAAATGGACCTCATACTGTAATCTTGTCTACTCCCACTGCTGTTAGGTTGCACAAACGGTATCTTGGACTCATCACAGCCACCTAAAGCCAGCAGCTTCAGAGAGATGGACCTGCCAATGGGACCCAGAACATCCGACCCAAATGACACTATACTGAAGTTCCACTGACACGTCAGACTAGAACTGGAGCCCTGTAGCTGGGTGTGGTGGCGCATGCCTGTAATCCCAGTGGCTCAGGAGTCAGAGTCATGAGGATCGCATGTTTGAGACCAGAGGCAGTCTGTGTAACTTAGCGAGACCCTGTCAGAAAAAGTAAAAAATGGGCTGGGGGTGCAGCTCAATGTTCTAGCACTTGCAGAGCATGCAAGCGTGAGGCCCTGGGTCCAACCCCCAGTACCGCAAAACAAACAAACAAACAATAAAGAAGAACTGGAGCCCTGCTGTAGTCACTCTGGGAGCTGACCAGTCTATAGGCAGCAGAAGCTTGAGGACAAGCCTACTCTGGATCCCACTCTGTAAACTGTGAAATGTACTCCTGGTTGTGACCCCTTGAAATAAGAGGAAAAGGTAATGGGAGAAAAATTCATCTATCTTGCCCTTATGGTACAATCGGGATGTGCATATATAGATAGCTATACCAACAATAAAAACAGGCAAGTAGAAGGGAGCGCACGGGTGGGAGGGAGGGGTGTGGGAGGGGCTATGGAGGATAATGAGGAAGTTCATGTGAGCAGCGCTCAATGAAACGCGCGTGCGGAAACACCGTTATGAGACCAAGTACACTGATCATTAAAAAGTATAGATTATTAAGTAAAAAATAAAAATGAGATAATTACTAGCTGTAAAACAAAAAAAGAAATGAGATAAAAGAGTAACTCTTAGCAGTGTGCTCCCAATGCCTATGCGTCACACCACTGGGACCAAAATTAACCGAAACCTCATTGTTTCATTCTTACTATAAATATAAAGGGAGCTATGATGGGATTTGCCTGTAGTTGTACCACTGTGGCAGCTGATCCTGTCAGTTCTCAGAAGCTAAGTAGGGTTGGGTTTGGTTAGTATTTGCATGGGAGACTACCTGAGAACACCAGGTGCTGTAGGTTTTGGAGACAGACTGGCAACCCACTCCCTAAAACAATCAGCCACTGAAAACCGTATGAATAGCAGAGAAGAACTGACAATAGTGTTTTGCCTGTTGTACATTGGGTCATCATGAGTTGGACATTGACTAGATGGCATCTAATAACAGCAATATGATGGAACTTATTCAATTTGTAACCTAGGAAATTTTCAATACATATGTTATGACTCCAAGACCTCATCCTTGATATTTGGTTCAAAATGTTAAATAAAAAAAAGAAAGAAAGAAAAAGATGAGGCCCTCATAGGTCAAACTAAAGTCCCCCATGATCACTGGAGCACAATTGCTGTTCTCTTTGAGAGATTCCAAGCTATAAGAGTGTCTAAGGATTATACTACCCTAGACTCATCAGGGCCATCTTGGACTAAAGAGTTCAAATTGAGATAAAAATTTTGCCTCTACTAATAAGATATTGTTCTCACCCAAGATCCTAAATAACATGAGATCAATATCCCATAAAACTCCACATTCTAGACCCTGAGATAACTGGATGGATCTCTGAATATTGGTTAAGTACCATCCTTCAAAACCCAAGCCACGCCATCACATTGCTTTTCATAAAAAATAGTCAGGTCCATCAGATGAAACAATTCTAGATTTTTAAAATCATTCTATGACCACCTATGGCCGGATTCATTAGGTTTGGTTCCCGAGTCCTGGAATCTGTTTTTACAGCTAACTGAGAATATAGCTCAAAACTTACATGTCTCCTCCTGTTATGTCTGTGGAGCCACTAGCATGAGAAATAAATGGCCTTTGGGAAAACAGGACTTAAAGCCCCACGGTAACCTTAATATTACTATCCCTTCTCCCATGTCAGTCAATGCTAACCCCAATGTTTGACACTTGAGAACATCCATTATTAGAAAAATACTGCTTTGCCCATTGGAAAAAGAAATTCACAGTCTCTGTTGTAGTTTCTTATTAAAGCACTATTTGTTCAACCAAATGTTGTTTAACTTGTTGCCAGTAATATTTGTTGAAGTCATTTTGGTTTCTTACAAATGACCATGAGAGTTCTGCTAATAACAGACATGTTTCAGCTTGATAGAAGTGCTTACTGCATACAATGTGTATCTCTTTGTTCCAGCCTGAAGGTATTTGCACCTTCCCCTTCTCTTCCTATAGGTTGCTAGAGATAACTGACCACCTGTCCTCTTCCTGGTTCTGTAACCTTGCTTTGTCCACTCTCATGCTGTTTTACTCCTATGAGCCCACCCCCTCATGGATCCTAGAAGAGGTCCAAGCTCCCTTTGTTCTGAGCTCAGTCTTTGGAAGCAATTCCACTGAGTCATGTACCAGGATGGAATAAAATCCTCCTTTAAGCCTCTGGTCTCTCTTGTTCTCCCTATAGCAAGATACGCAAAAACATATATTTGACTTTTAAAGTTTTGGTGAGGATTTGGGTCAACAAGTCCTCCATATTGCTGCTGGTGGAGGTATAAATTGGAACTACAACTTCTTGGGAAAATGGCATTTTCTTACATGCTGATATGCAATAATTACTCTTATACAGCTTCTGGCAATGTACATGTAAACAAAGAGACCTGTATATGAATGTTCATGGCATCATTATTTATAATGACAAAAAGTAAAAAGAAGAAATCTCACTAACAAACTAGTTGAATATTTTGTGCTTTAAATAAGTGATGGAATATCACTACACTAGTGAAAAGTAATTAATCACAGTTGGCAAGCATGGTGCTACATGCCTATAATTTCAGTGACTTGGGAGCCTGAGGCAGGAGAATTGCAAGTTGAAGGCCAGAGCCTGCATGTGTAACTTAGCAAGACCTTGTCATAAAATAAAAAGTAAAAAGTGGCCTTGGATGTGCCTCAGTGGTAGAGTACTTGCAAAAAGCAACTCCCTAGTACCTCAACAACAACACAATTGCAGTTATGGGCACTAAATAGAATAATTTTAAAGACATAAAATTGAGGGGAAAAGACTAAATTATAGAAGATTATATACTATACAGTAATATTTTTAACTAAAACATTTGTTGTTGTTAGGTGCCATTGAAACGAAACATAAGAGAACAATATTTTGTTGTTGTTGCTAGGTGCTTTCCAGTCGGTATCAAACTCACAGTGACCCTAAGTACAACAGGCGAAACACTATTGTCAGTGCTGCTCTGCTATTCATATGGTTTTCAATGGCTGATTGTCTTTTGGGAGTGAGTTGCCAGGTCCTTCTCCCAAGCCTACAGCACCTGGTATTCCCAGGCGGTCTCCCATCCAAGTATTAACCAGGCCCTACCCTACTTAGCTTCCAAGATCTAAAAGGATCACACACCGCAGTGGTATAGCTGTAGGAGAACGATATTAAGGATACATATATATGTACAAGCCTGCAACCATAGCCCTGTTGCATCAGATTCTGTCAAATCTTAAGCTAAGCAGAGTTGGGCCTGGTTGGTACTTGGATGGGAGACCTCCTGGGAACACCAGGTGCTGTAGGCTTGGGAGATGGACACAGCAGCCCACTCCCAAAAATCAGTCCATCATTGAAAACCCTATGAATAGCAGAGAAGCACTGACAGTAGCATTTTGCCTGTTGTACATATGGTTGCTGTGAGTCGGATACTAACTGGAGGGCAGCTAACAACAACAACATATATGTACATACTGTGGGTGCCCAAAAGTATATACACATTTCAAGAGATATTATCTATGTATTACTTTTTTTTTCTTTTTTCTTTTTTTTCAGTACTGGAGGTAGAACCCAGAGCCTCCTGCTTGCATGCTTTGCAAGTGCTGGAACACTGAGCTGCACCCCCAACCCATTTTTTTTTTTTACTTTTCTGAGACAGGGTCTCACTAAGTTATGCAGACTACCTCTGGTCTCAAACTTGTGATCCTCCTGCCTCTGATTCTCGAGCAGCTGGGATTACAGGCCTGCGCCATTGCGCCCAGCCCTTATGTATTACTTTTTGAAGTTGAATGATGGTAGCAATGTGCAATATGACAGTCACTCAAAACACGGTGTTAATCACATGAATATAAGCGTATAGTGCATTCCTAAAACAACAAAATAGAAAGATATTTTTGTCCCCAGATGTTTATACATTTGTTGGCACCCAATGAATAATAAATTACATTAAGAGAGCAGGATAAAAAAATTCAAAATTTAAGATTGTTACTTCTGGATGAAGGGACCACAAGGACTCCAAATATTTTATATATATATGTATATATATATGTATATATGTATATATATGTGTATATATATGTATATATATGTATGTATGTATATATATGTATATATGCATATATATATATGTGTGTGTGTGTATATATATATGTTTGTAAAGTACTATGTACTTGACCACATGTCTGTCTGTCAGTTTGCCACACTGTGGGGGCTTGTGTGTTGCAATGAGGCTGAGAGCTCTGCCACTGTAACCTTAGATATGAGCAAGGTTACCCATGGTGGACAGATTTTCAGCTGAGCTTCCAGACTAAGACAGACTAGGGAGTAGGAACTGGTGAACCACTCCCGAAACAACTAGCCATTCAAAACACTATGAATAGCGGAGAAACACTGTCAGATATAGTGCCAGAAAATGAGCCTCCCAGGTTGGAAGGCACTCAAAACACTACTGGGGAAGAGTTGCCTCCTTAAAATGGAGTCTACTGTGATGACGGAAATGGAGTAAAGCCCCAGGGTGCTCAACATGCTGATTGGCATGACTCAAAATGAGGAGAAACAACTGTAAACATCCATTAATAATGGGAACATGGAATGTAAGTAGTATGAATCTAGGAAAATTAGAAATCACTAAAAGAGAAATGGAGCACATAAACATTGACATTCTAGGCATCAGTGAACTAAAATGGACCGGCATAGGCCATTTTGAGTCAGACAGTCATATGGTCTACTATGCTGGGAATGATAAACTAAAGAGAAATGGGGTTGTATTCATCATCAAAAAAGACATTTCAAGATCTGTCATGAAATACAATGACATACAATGAAATACAATTCTATCACTGATAAGTGATAGAATAATATCCATACGCCTACAAGGAAGGCCAGTTAAGATGACTATTATTCAAATTTATGCACCCACCACTAAGGCCACAAATGAAGAAAGGGAAGACTTCTATCAGCTTCTACAATTTGAAATAGATGAAACATGCAATCAAGACATACTGATAATCACTGGTGACTGGAATGCAAAGGTTGGAAACAAAGAAGAAGGCTCAGTAGTTGGAAAATATGGTCTTGGTGACAGAAACAAAGCTGGAGATTGCATGATAGAATTTTGTCAGATCAATGACTTGTCATTACAAATACATTTTTTCAACATCATAAACAGAGACTATACACATGGACTTCACCAGATGGAACATGCAGGAATCAAATTGACTACATATGTGGAAAGAGACGATGGAAAAGCTCTATACAAAATGTCAAAACAAGACCAGGTGCTGACTGTGGATCAGACAATCAACTTCTCATATGCAAGTTCAAACTGAAGCTGAAGAAAATTAGAACAAGTATACGAGAGCCACGGGATGATCTTGAGTATATCCCACCTGAGTTCAAAGACCACCTCAAAAATAGGTTTAATGCATTAGACACAAATGATAGGAGACCAGAAGAGTTGTAGCATGACATAAAAGATATAATTCAAGAAGGAAGCAAAAAGTTCTTAAAAAGACAAGAAAAAAAGAAAAGACCAAATTGCATGTCAAAAGAGAGAGTAGTAGAACTTGTCCTTGAAAGTCCAGTAGCTAAAATAAAAGGAAGACATAATGAAGTTAAGGAACTGAATAGAAGACTTCAGAAGGCAGCTCAAGGAGACAAAAACAAATATTATAATGACATGTGCAAGGAGCAAGTTTGGAAGAAGACTCATTAACCACCTGCATTATGCAGATGACACCACTCTGTTTGCTGAAAGTGAAGAGGATTTAAAACATTTACTGATGAAGATCAAAGATCATAGCCTTCAGTATGGGTTACGACTAAACATCAACAAAACAAAAGTCCTTGTGACTGGGTCAGCATGCAACTTCACAATAATGGTGAAAAGACTGAAGTTGTCCAAGATTTTGCTTTGCTTGGCTCTATAATCAACACCCGTGGATGCAGCAGTCAAGAAATCAAAAGACGCATTGCTCTAGGAAAAGCTGTGGCAAAAGATCTCTTTAGAGTACTGAAAAGCAAAGATGTCACATTGAAGACGAAGGTGCATCTGACTCATGCCATGGTATTTTCAGTGGCATTATATGGTTGTGAAAGCTGGACATTGAACAAGAGAGACAGAAAAAGAATTGATGCTTTTGAATTGTGGTGCTGGAGATGTCTATTGAATATACCATGGACCGCCAAAAGAACCAACAGATCTGTCCTAGAAGAAGTGCAACCAGAGTGCTCCTTGGAAGCAAGAATGGCCAGACTGGGTCTTGCATATTTCGGACATTTAGTGAGGAGAGATCAATCCCTGGAGAAGGACATCATGTTTGTGAAAGTGGCAGGTCAACGCAAAAGAGGAAAACCCTCCACCAGGTGGATTGACACAGTGTCTGCAACAATGGGTTTAAACATAATTAAGGTCATTTGTCTGGCACTGAATCAGCAAGTGTTTCGACCTGCTGTACATAGGGTTCGCTATGAGTCAGACTCGACTTGACAGCACCTAACAACAACAACAACAACATGTACTTGAACTGTTAAAAAGTGTTCGTTAATCTGACACATGCCAACCATGTTATCTTCTACTACATATAAAAATATGATAAAAATTAAAGAGGGACCGAGGTTGTAGCTTAGTGATAGAGTGTTTACCTCCCACGATCAAGGCTCTGGATTTAATCCTCAATAGAGCATAAATAAATGAATGATAAATAAAGAAATAAAATTAAAAAAACAACATCAGTTTAATTAATGTAGGAGGGCATAAATAATAAAAAATGGATTTTAAATTATTGCAGTACACCAATAGAAGTCACTCTAAACAAATTTTGAACTTCAGGTAAAAGTTTCCTCAAGATGTTGACCAGGCTATAGTCATCTGAATACTTGATTAAATCTTGAATATCTTCTTCCAAGATGACTAACCCTTGGCTACTAAATTTGTATTGGCTCTTGGTAAAATATTCAAGATCTTCACAATGTGGATTATTATATTAGGCTTTTACAATGTCCTCACAACACAGTCATTAGCTTCTTCCAGCACGAGTGTCAGAAGAAAAAACAAGGAAAATCTATAATGTCATCTAAAACATAGCCTCCAAAGCTGCACCTGGTCATTCCTGCAATTTCCTACTGATGACATGGGCCAATCCTGTTCCATATGGCATGAGATGACTCAAGGCTATGAGAACCTGGAAGTGAGGACCATTGGGAGCTATCTTAATAGCTGGTAATCAGTGTTGTAACATATTTTAATAGTCATACGTCACAAGTCATATGCCTGGGGTTTAGTCCTTTTCTACCCAGAGCAGACCTTTCTGATCCTATGTAATACCTTTTGTATGCAGGGCGAACTTCCTTCAATTCAATCTAGCAGTTCTCAAGCTTCTCAAAAAGTATAATAATGAATATAAATTTATCATCACTCTCTTTTTCAAATGTTTTCTGTGATTTCTCCATTATCTACATCTCTTATCATTTATTGTTGTACAATAAATGCCCCAAAAGTTAGTGGCTTGAAACAACAACATATTATTTATCATGGTTCTGTGAGGTGCTTCAGTTTGTATGCAAGATTCTCCCTCAGCATCTCTTGGGTAGTTGCAAGCAATGGTTAGAGCTAGATTCCCATGAAGGTTTGAGTGGACTAGGCAGAGATGACCACACACATGGGTGGTAGTCAATCCTGTATTAGCCAAGAACTCAGCTGGGATTGTTAACTAAAGTTTCAATGCTGGTTTTCCATGAGGCTTAGACTTCTTAAAGCATGGAGGTGACAGGAGAGTAGGACTTCTTTCACTCTGGGTCAGGGATCCAGGAGGGCAAAGCAGAAGCTGCCATGCCTCTTAGTCCTCTTAGGTCAAGAAATCACATGAGGCCATTTGCATTATCCTCTATGGGCCAAGTTTGAGTTTGTATTTCCAGTACCTAGCACATTAAATCCTCAATCATGTTTATTGAATAAATTAATATATTTATTCACAGTAATTTTAATGGTTAATGCAGCTGCTTTTGACCTCATAGTGTTTTACAAGTTGAGAAAATTAGGAGTTTGATATTGTTTTCTTCATTAAACATGTTATTTTGCACAAGTGACTTTTATCACCCTCAATCCGTGTTTCTCAATTTTTCAGTGAGAATTTGAACAAAGTGTCTCTGTCATACATTCTATAGTTTTCTTATCATTGGCTACAATGGTAGAATATCATGAATGTGGTCATGAGATTCCACAGAAAACAGACTTACTACTTCTATACTAAAATCATAGTGTGTGTGAGAAGACCACCTTCTTACCTCATCAGAGAGATCATATGTGAGTTAACTTCAAAAAAGAAAACTATTATAAAGCCAGTCTGGAAGTAGAGCCATTACAGAGAATTTTTACCACATTGTTTTGTAGCTGCTCTTAAAATAACTTATTTCTATAATGAAAATATGCACCCATTGGGTTCTCTTTTTAGGTTTGAATAAATAGAGTGTGTTTAAGGAGTCATCACATAGCCACTAGATTAAATAACTTTATTCACAGGGTGATTATTTGTTAAGCTCTTGAGCTCATTCTCTATGAGGATTTAGAAGAAAGAATATTTTGCATAAAAGACTTAACATGGCACTGATGTGTACATCTTTGAGCTATATCAAGTATAAAAATATAATAGAGAGCACAGATCCATGAAGAAATACGTTCTGTGGAGGAAAGTGTTCTGATCGTCAACTTCTAGATAGCAATTTACTAAAAGAATAAATAAATAAATAAGGAACAAGGGGAGGATGAAAGCAGTTTAAATAATCTTTTCTTGGCACTCCAAAGATATCTGATTTTGAGGTTTAGATGGAGTGAAGAACTCATAGTAAGGGGGATTTTGTTCCTTGGGGCCCACGATTCATGGCCTGAGGTGGGAAAAACAGAGAAAAAAGGAATATTATAAAAAATACTGCTCAAAAGACAGTGTATAATCTCTGAAGTTTTCTATTTTTATACTCTCTCCTCTGCTCTTTATATATGTTTTTTGTAGATCAACCTTCATTTTTTAGGGAAGTATGGAGACAAGAACAATATTCTATTATAATTGAAGGGAAGACCAAGAGTTAGGGCAGGAGCAAGGTGGAGACACCAGCCCGGGGATTAGGTAAGGACAATGAAAGCATCAGATGCACAGACTAAGTTGTAGGGAGAAAGGGAATTGAATGTCCCAACACCAGGGTTGGTGTCAGAACCCTGGATAACACCAAGGGAGAGAAACATATCTCACCTGGGTCAGAACACTCCTAAGATAAATTCAAGTGAGCAATGCTGTCTGAGGTTGAAATGAAGACTATCGACTCCAGCATTCAATGAGTATTTGGAATGTGATGACTCAACCAGAGTTGGGGACCCAGCTGTATCAGTTGGAGGGACCATGAGATTAGGATTCTCAATAGGATTTTTAGCTCAGAAATTATCCAAAAGTATATGGATGCTTTAAGATTGTGGTGCTCTCTTTATTACTTATGATGTCTCCTTAGGACTTTAGATACCCATTTTCATGCACATTTGCCCTCGACCCAGCCCAGAGAGTGGGCCAGCAGAAAGCATAGTGAGTGAGGAGCTGCGCTCTCATATCAGACCCATCTTGAAGGATAATGTTAGGTGCTGTCAAGTTGATGTCCGACTCATAGTGACCCTATGTACAACAGATGAAACACTATTGTGCTTCTCTGCTATTCATAGGGTTTTCAATGGCTGATTGTTTTTTGGAAGTGGATTGCCAGGGCCTTCTACTGAGTCTATAGCACCCGGTCTTCCCTGGTGGCCTCCCATCCAAGTACTAACCAGGCCTGCCCTTGCTTATCTTCCAAGATCTAACGGGATTGGATACCACAGTGGTATGGCTGCAGGCTCTCATAAGATAATGGTGGGAATTAAATATAATAACTCATGGATATGATTAAACATGTTGACTATCACTTAGGGTCACATAGTAAATGACAGATATTGCCAGAGTAGGCACTCAAACAATTTTCA
The DNA here is from genome assembly GCA_007922755.1 of Pedetes capensis. Taxonomy (NCBI): domain Eukaryota; kingdom Metazoa; phylum Chordata; class Mammalia; order Rodentia; family Pedetidae; genus Pedetes; species Pedetes capensis. Next base: position 55,367 of record VMDO01010250.1, on the reverse strand, counting down.
GTGGAAAGACAGAAATTAAATTTGCAGATGAGGTTATAGAGGAATAATTTTTCTTAGTCATTTCTGTAGCTTATTGTTGTTGTTGTTGTTAGGTGCCGTTGAGTCGGTATCCGACTCATAGCGACCCTCTGTGCAACAGGGGAAACACTATTGTCAGTGCTTCTCTGCTGTTCATAGGGTTTTCAATGGCAGATTGATTTTTGGGAGGGGGTTGCCAGGTTCTTCTCCCAAGCCTACAGCTTCTGGTGTTCCCAGGCGGTCTCCCATCCAGGTACTAACCAGGCCCGACCCTGCTTAGCTTCCGAGATCTGATGGGATTGGATGCCACAGGGCTACAGCTGCAGGCAGCTTACTTATTAGCTGCAACTATTTTCATCTGTGCTTTGAACTTTAAACAATGTTCCCTTGGGGACATCAAGTGATCAATATTTGTCCAACTATCTTCAATCAAATGCCATAAAATTATATTTATTAAAAAAAGTTATGCAGGTATTAGTAATTTAGAAATTCACTTTACTGAAATTCAAGATTATTAAAAAATTGTCAGACTAATATGTGCAGGAGTTCATTGAATTATAAGTCCCATTTATTGAACACTACTTTTATGTCAGGCATCATGCTAAGAACTATACATACAGTATAATACTTTATATCCAGAGCATAATGGAATGCAGCTTTGAAGAGTTTGAATAATTTGACTATACTTCAACAAAAATAACACCAAACACCACCTTATCACTTTATCATTGCTATCATCTTCTAGAAGAAAGAGATTGGGAAATTAAAAAAAAAAAAGACAGAGTACTGAACATTGCAGCAAGGCCATTTACTTCTACATCCTGAGAGAGCAAAGCTTTTTTTTTTTTTTCCCCAAGGTGTTCAATTTATCATTGGGATGGACTGACATTTAAAAGACCAAAGCCCAGAAAATCAGATTTCTGTTAAACATGGAGGGGACTGAGAGCACTAGGGAAATTCTCAGATTAATTGCCATGAATACATAATAATTTGCTAAGCTACATTAACCTAATGAATACTAAGAGAGAACACACTCAGTGGAGTTATCAGATTCTCTTTACTTACTTAAAATACAATATGACCAATTCCATTTTATCAAGAAAAGAACTGATATTATTCCTGTTCTCCCTGTAAGTTATCCAAATGCCGTGAGCTCCAACTATTTTCTAAAGGGTCAATACTGTACATTAGTTGCTTTTATCTTCAAAACTACCCTGAATGTTTGGCAGTGCAGTTGTTAATTAACCAAACATTACAATAAACAAACCCAGGAAAGGAAAGTGTGCTTGGTGTGATCTAAGCCACAATGCAATTTAGTGGCCAGGTCAGGATAAGAACTGAATTCTCCCCGTGAATTCTTCCTTATTGATGCTAGACTGCTCATTATTTTATTTCAATTAACATTCTTCATGCAGTCAGCAGCAATGAGTTAAATTCTGAAGAGAATCAATTAATTATTCTCTGACTTGGTAGGTTTTTGAAATATTTTACCTCACTTTATGAATTCATTAATTGTAGAATGTCTTATTTGCTTTCTGCTAATGGAATTTTCAGCAGGTGATTGGCCAGTTACTTTTTCTAAGCCTCATGTAGAATTTAAATGTCATTTTATACAAAGATATTTACTTCATGGAAGATTAGCCTAATTAATTTTTGGAAGAAAATAAAAATTATTCTAAATCACTCTTATAGGACTTGAAAAGTCGTGGAGATTTCTTGTGTATGTTTAGGTTCCCATATGTGTATTGAGGTACACATATATGTGAACATAAGTTCAGAATGGTGGCTGTGCTTTGAGAAAATTAACACGTTTCAAGAGTTTTTAGATGGTATCTTTTTCTACTTTTTCCAGATCTATGTATTACAAGAACTTGATTACAGTATATTCTGGGAAGTTACTCAGGAGTGGAGAGATAAGAGAAACAGTATGCCTAAATGGCACAAAGAAACCTCATTAAGATGAAGACAGCTTTCGAAATCCAAGGCAGTAAATCTGACAATGAGTATAATCAAAGTTCATGAAATGTATTTGTCCTCATTCATGAGTGTTCACTGTGGATAGCTGGAGAGGTACTGGGATTTGGAATTTGGGAGTTGATATTGACTTTGGACAATCTGGGATAATAAAAGGTAACAAGAATCTTAGGGTAAGGTGATGTTATAGTCATAAAGGGAAGATTTTCAAAACTGGACTATGTGCCATTGTAAAACTCTAATGCAAATCATGAATCAAGGCTAAAACACATGCACGTTGAATAGGCTAAAAAATTGGATAAGAATGATTTGTCTCAAGCATATGAGAGACCTATAATTTACTCCAATTGAGATTTACTGCAGTCCTAGGATTATAACTCATTCTAAGATGTGATGTGAGAATCCAGTGAAAATTATGTAAAATATGCTTTGGGAAGACTATGAAGAACCATGAAGAAGAGTAAATATGATATTAGCATTATTCTTTTCAAAATGATTTCCAAATCACATTTCAGTGTATTCTTATGAAGTCACTACAACTTGACTTTTTTTTTTTTTTGTCATTTAAAAAATGTGTGGTTTAGATTCTTTTCTAAACAACTCACAACGAATTCAAGGTCAGCAATAGAACCAAAATCAGATTCAAACTTCTTCAAAACATTGTTGTTCTATATTAAATTTTAAAAGGAGATAATTGTAGTGAACATTTATATTTTCCTATTAAGTGAAAGAAATGGACAGCTCTACTTGTTCTATTTTATTAAGGAGAAACAGCATTAGCAGCTTGAGTCCTTGTATGTTTTTTCCCTAGCCTCCTATGGTTTAATACATCTGGTTTGAGGAAAGTTCATAATTTGATCTTTTGCCCCACCAGCTGTCTCCTGGATGCAGGTACTCAACTGGCAGGGAGTATGCCTGACTCAATAAACCTTTTTTTCTCTCCAAAGGATATGACTCAACAGTTCAGCACTACTAATGGGGACTAATGGGTGGCCAGGGACATTGCTCTTAAATAGAGAAGGCAGCAGGAAAAGCTCCAAGTGCTTGAATTATTTAGAAGAACATGCTTACATTGGCGTTCTTGGCTTAAGCTAAAGGCAAAAGCAAAGAACCTAGAATCAGTGATTATCACCATTTATCACTTTTCCCCAGTATAAGCAATGTCTTACTGGTACTCTCTACAGTAGGTTTTAGTCTTGTCTCAGGGATATTTTTGGTGATAAATGAAGTAGTTTTATCCCTCTGGTCATATACTTTATAAACGCTTTAAATAAAGTGTTAAATGTCCTTCCCTTCACTCAGAAATGCAGCAATGCAGCAAACAGAGCAGAGGTGGGGCTGCTGCCTAACAGCACAGTCATTAAAACATTTTCTGACTGTAAGTGATTGCCATGGATATGGTGCCATATTCTGGAAAGACAACATGATCCATTCTATGTTTTACCCTCAGTGTTATTTTGAAAAAGAGTGAAGGACTGTATTTTTTGAGGTAGAATATGGGTTTTAATACAAGGTCTGGCAGTGTTTGGTTCTATGAGATAGGGCAAGTGACTTCTCTGCATGTGTTTCATCAGTGATAAAATGGAGACAATTATTCAAGATTCTTTTGACAATCAAAGACAAACACTGGCTTTCCTGGCATGGCACAAAGTAAGAAGGCTGAACAGGCAGTTTGAGTCTAGTCATCACACAGTTCACATTCTAACCCATCCCTACTATGTGTCTGAATTCTCTTCATATCATCTTTAGTTTGTATTTTTTTCCTTTTACATAAAATGATAATAATATCTACCATCTGGGTTCCCTTTGAAGATAAAAAAAAAAAAGAAAAAAAAAAAACATTTGCCACTAGCTAACAGTTTCTGAATTAGGACACATCCTTCAGCTTTTTGCACTTATACTTCCTTCCCAGACTCCTTTGCCCACAAGTGTTGAATGCTTTCAAGGACCACACTCTGCTCTAGCCTTCTCTAACTGATATCCAGGTCCTGGACTACGTTGTTTATTTTATGTTCCAAACTCAGCTGGTTGCTTTTCCCCCATAATTATAATCCCTTCTTTTATTTTTTTTTGGGGGGTCAAATCAGATAATCTTTCAAACTAAGTACTAAATAGACAAAACTAACTAATTAAACTTATTCTCTACAAATAAAAGATCTCTATGTACTCAATCTGTATACCATGGCAAGTTACCTGAGGAAATTTTTGTTTTTTCCCTTCCATTTTCTTGCGCGCGCGCGCGTGTGTGTGTGTGTGTGTGTGTGTGTGTGTGTGTGTGTGTGTGTGATTGGTTATGTTGGTATTGATGAAGAGGACTATTTTCCTTGGGCATTCAGAATGGCCCACACAAAACACCAACATGACACCAGAGATCTGGAGATCATTCAACATTTATTTAGTTAAAATTGGATAGATCATCACATTCACTCAAGGTTTGTGTGTGGGAATTTCTGTGGGTATTTTGGGGACATATAAATATAACCTGAATTTCTATAATTGTGGATTTAAGTTGGGTCCCTATAAGAATAAAAACTTGAATTTCACTGACTTTTGATCACCTTTCCTAAGGACCTCCTACAAAATATCCCTTCGTTTGTCCTCTAGAGTTTCTGCAAACTTGCAGGTTTATTTAATATGGATTTGTGGGCAAGTATTCTGATGTTGCATTTCTAATTCCCAGTAGATTCTTCTCTGCCAGGGGTAGAGAAATCATGTAAGTAAGACAAGAGAGACTATGTATCCAAACCACAATCACAATAATATAAATGAGGCTTGGTATTTGAAACACATGCCTTTGGCTCATTTGTAAAAATTGGTTCCTAATTTCAAATTAAAGTCAGATGAAGCCAGGCGTGGTGGTGCATGCCTGTAATCCCAGCGGCTCGGGATGCGGAGGCAGGAGGATCGCAAGTTTGAGACCAGAGGCAGTCTGTGTAACTTATGGAGACCCTGTCTCAAAAACTGAAAAAATGGGATGGGGTCACCGTTCAGTGGTCCAGCACTTGAAAAGCATGCAAGCATGAAGCCCTGGGTTCAACCTCCAGTACCACACACACACACACACACAAAAAAAATTAAAGTCAGATGGGTGTTAGTAATCCAAATGAACATGTGAAAAAAAACTAAGTTTCAGGGAGGAGACATAACATATACAAGTGCAAATAACTGGTGGGACAAAATGTCAGGTTAGAACCCAAGTACCAGTGATATGTGTACCTCCAGGACAATTTTAATTATGGAATATGGAGATGAGTTTGGCTGAGGATATTTTAGCTGAAGTTTTTGTTAGGAATTCCAAGAGGAAATGTGAGGCTGAAGCTTAGGAATGGGTTCAGGATTAAACAGTGGAGTCATCTATTTGAGTTGATACCTGAATCCATGGGTGGAGGGTAAGTGAAGAGAAACAAATGGGAGCAGTGACATGGGCAGAGCCTTACAGTAAGTAAGAAGATGTGGAAGAGGATCTTTCGTCCTGTCCCCAAAGTGGAAGCAGCGTTATAATCCTCTTCCCTCCATTGATGTTATGCATTTTTGACCTTATACCTGTTTGTATTTCTTGAAGTACATCTGGACTTCTCACGGGCAGAGGCTGTGTCTTTGCCTTTAAATATGTCACAGTGCCTAGCATAGGACTGAAGATAGAGAATCTTAAAATGAGGAGGAAATAGACATCTCGATAATTTCTTGATCCCTGGAAATTTGCTCTAGATATAACTCGTTAGGACATGTAAAATAATGAGGATAAAAAGTAAGGCTGTGTGATTTATTGCTCCTGCCATGTCATAAAGAAAATTTCTGATTATTAGTAAAAGAAGCAAAGAACTATAAGGAAAAAATGACATTTCGCTGCTCTAAAACTGTAGAAGTACAAACATAATTTCAAATCAAATTGTTACACACTTTTAGTTATGAGGTAGAAAACCAGTCCCAGTGTCCTCACACTGCTACCAGTCTGTGTTCAGCTTCAGGCTGCCTTTGCTTGGCACATTTATTGACCTTTGAAATTACATTTAAATGCCTAAATAATTCCTAGCACAGCTGTCTTGATTGAGCCTCTTGTTTATCAGACTGGGTTGCAGCATTTGTCTTCAGCCTTTATAACTCAATTATCCTGGAACCAGAAACAGATATCTCAGTGGAAGAGGAAGTGGTGATCTCAAAAGCAATGGGCAAAAGCAGAAGGACTGGGGACTGGGCAGGGCCCATGAACAGAGAGAAAGTTCTAAAGGGTTCTTCCATCTGAAGTATTACTTTGCATGGATCTATTTATTCTTAGGGTTAGAAGATACCCTAAATTCCACCCAAATCAACTCTGTATACTTCTAGAGATACAGAACTCACCTACTCACCTGACCCAGGTGTTCTGATCCCTACCCCAGCCATTTTTGCTGTCCCACACTCTGGAATCATGAATTACAATGAAACAAGACATAGTTGATTCTGGCCAGGAAGAGGGGCATGTGAAGATATCTTTTTGGTGGAATGGCAAGAGTCTAATCAAATATTCATCATAGTCGATGCAGGGAGGATGCAACAGGTGTTCTGGGGAAGGAAAAACAAAGTGAGTCTCTGCTCAGACACATAACAGCAAAATGCAATGTATGAGTAATTAATCTCTGCCAAGCTTGGAAAGGGGAGGAAGGTTTGAGGCAAAACAACCAGGTAGTCAATTCAGTTAATTTATTTCCCCTGAAAAATAGACTTCTTTTTCCTAGTCTGGTAAAACATTTTTGTTGTTGTTGTTGTTTTTCCTGTTAAAACAACCTTTTGTTTTTGCTTCCTTGCCCCACAGTACCGTTTACTAGGCACGAGAAACTTCTCTGAGCCCTCAGTGGATGACATTTCCTTATCCTTCCATCTGTCTCTGCCATTCTGACTTAAAAAGTGAAAAATTACTTTAAGGAGAATATAAGTTTTAGAAAAGAAAGGTTCATGTTGAAGTTTACCTGCCAGAGACTTATGTTCAGTACTATTACAGAAAAAAATGATATTGTCCTTGGATATTTACAGAGACTAAGTTTTGCAGCTGGCAGACTCAAGATCCATTTTTGCTGCTAGTTTTATGTGTGATCGTGAGCAAATTAGTAGCCTCAGTTTTGTTTTCTTACACGATTGTGTAATGATTAAAGTACATTGATGAAATAAAAACTTTTATGTATATATGTCTGAGAGAAATCCAATGCAAACTATAGATGCAACCTTAAATTTCCTAGTAGCATCAAAAAAGTAAAAGGGAACCAGTGAAATTACTTATAATAGCAAATTTTATTTGACCTAATATATCCAAAATATTTCAACATATAATCAATATAAAAATTACTAATAAGATATTTTATAACTTATTCATTTTAATTCTTAAAACTCAATTTATATTTTATACTAACCATGCAGATCAATACAGATGAGCCACATTTCAATTGCTTATAGTATTGGACAGCAAAGCTCCAAATAATTATTAATTGTGATTTTCAAAAATATATCAGGCCTTAACAAGAGTTAAAAAGTCACATGCGGTTTTCATGCCTGGAATCCCAATGATTCAGGATGTGAAGGCAGGATGATCACAGACTCAAGGCCAGAGGCAGCCTGGGCAATTTAGAGAGGTTCTGTCTCAAGGTAAAAATAAGAAAGAGACTAGGGGTGCAGCTCAGTGGTAGAGCCCTTGCCTAGCATGTGCAAGGCCCTGAATTCAATTGCCAATACTGCAAAGAGAAAGAGAAAGAGAGGGAGAGATTGAGATATGAAAAGCTGTCAATATCATATGGTTGGTTGGTTGGTAGGTGCCGTCGAGTCGGTATCTGACTCATAGCGACCCTCATAGGGTTTTCAATGGCTGACTGTTTCGGGATTGTCTTGGGAGTGGATTGCCAGGTCCTTCTCCCATTTTTGCGGTGCTGGGAATCGAACTCGGGACCTCAGAGACTGCAGCTCAAAGCTCTACTAACTGAGCCTAAATCCCAGCCCCAATATCATATAGATGTTTTAAAAAAATTAAAAGAAAATGAAATTTTTCCTGTACCCAGGATATGGTAAATTCTACCATGATAAAATTTGTAGATTCCTTTGAGAGTGATTGTTGTTGTTAGGTGCTGTCGAGTCGGTATCCGACTCATAGCGACCCTCTGTACAACAGGGGAAACACTATTGTCAGTGCTTCTCTGCTGTTCATAGGGTTTTCAATGGCAGATTGATTTTTGGGAGGGGGTTGCCAGGTCCTTCTCCCAAGCCTACAGCTTCTGGTGTTCCCAGGCGGTCTCCCATCCAGGTACTA
>VMDO01010250.1:0-47004 GCA_007922755.1 Pedetes capensis | reverse complement strand
GAGAGTGATGATGTATTAATTTATCATCATAGCTCTTAATTCCTTAGAGAATAGGCATCTTGCAATTTGATTTTAAGGAACAGGAAGGTGGGGAAAAGAGAAAATAACTAAAATTCTGGAAGAAAAATGAAAAAAGCTAGGTGGAATGAGCAGGCAAAAATGACAGGCTGGGAACCCAAAGAAGAGCTTGCCAACATCATAGTGCTGACAAGTGTCTGCAGGGCTTTCCATAGAGGCCTAGACAGCAGGCATCCCTCAAAGACCCAGGTACCTCTGTCTGAACATGAGGAGGGAGTGGGAATTCAATAGCTTAGTCTTGAATTTAGTCCCTGGAGGCCTTACATCTGGGAGTGTCCTGTAGTCTTGAGTAAACTGACCTTGCTCACCCAGTCATCCAGGGAGATCCCTGGAGCGATGCCTTGTCAAGACCTGGGGTCTTGCTTGTAGTCTCTTAACTTCCATGTCATTTAGATACACATCCGTAGCAGCTTCTGGGGTGATGGCCCCATTTCTCTGAGTGTGGGTGAAATATATGTTCACAGAACATGGGTTAACAAGAAGTTATAAACACAAAACTGTTATCAGGACCAAGTGGCAAAGTCCATTTATTTTCAAGGAAATTGTATTAAGTGATCAAGATGCAAAAATATTAGGTAGTAATTGCGAACAATGAAAACATAACAATAATATACACATGTTAGTGTAGTCCTCACCTCATCAACCTGAAGGTTAGCAATGGCATTGCAATTACAAGTACAAAAACAGAGACTTTGTTCCTAATTGGCTCACCTGGTCTTTCTCATTCTCTGATTATTTTTATTGGCTGTGCCTGTTTGTGTCCTTGAAATGGTACAGGCTGCATTAATTTAAGGTGGGTTTAACATAGAGTTGTTTTATACAAATGCAGCAAGACTTGAGGTGGCCACTCATGTTTCCGACCGTGTTGCTACATTTTCCCTCCCCTCTCTTCAAAAATGGAGGGGAAGGTGTGTTTTTGAGTGTGTGTGTGGGGGGGAATAATACAGTGATTTTCATCTGGGGGTGATTTTGCCACCCACACCCCACGGACATTTGTCAATGTCTGGGGACATTTTTTGTTTTCACAACTCACAGAGGGGTGCTGCTGGTACTTCCTGAAGATGACACTGAGGGAAGCCCTGAGCGGGGAGGTAGAGCAGCTGATCTTCCAAAGCAGACTAGAGAGGGAAGGTTTTCCAAAAGAAGGAGAATTCTGAGCACAGGCAGACTTGTGTAGGTAGAAGAGCCCTGGCCAGTGAAGCTGACATGTAAAATGTGAAGCAAGGGAGAACGATTCCTATCACTTGGCATTCGACCCTACGTGAGCCCTCTGCAAGTCCTCTTAAATCTGGGTTAATTCCCTTCCCACTGCATATTTTATGCTTTCTATTTCCTTAATCCTGAGGGGAAAACAGCAGACATATGCAGTGTGGTTTCTGCCTTAGCATCCCCTGAGGACCAGCAGAAAGTCAAGATCTGACAGTCTCTGCCCAGGCCTCTTATCAGACCTCACACTACTCTCTACCACACAGTGGGCTACAGCCATCATCAGAGTTTAACCTCACCTGTGGAGTTTCACCTTTGTTTTCCCATGACATGGAACACCCTTCACCCAAAATTGCTTTTGCAAATTCCCTTTCAATGGAAATGTGAACATCTTAGCAAACCTCTCCTGAAGCATCCTATATAAATTGCCCCCTGCCCACTTTCTGCCCCCTACATTTTTCAGTCTTCTTTTTCTTCATGCAGACATCACTGTCTGAGATTATCCTTACTTGCTTCTTTGGCTATTGTCTGCCCTTCACCAGAGAGTGAGCTCTAAGAGAGCAAGAGTTGGTTTGTGAACTGAACGTCACTTCACCCTTGTGGCCTGCTGTGTCTTGACTCTGCTCATATCAGGAAACATATTTTTAAAAGAAGATAAGAAGCTACTTGGGAAATAATAATCAAAGAACAATTAGGGACACATTTCCCAGCACAAGTTAGTTGCTCCTATTGGGGCAGTCAGAACATGAACGTAAGTGTAAGAGGAGGTCATATAAAAGGAGAAGAAGGACATTCTGGGGGAAATCCTGGCAGGAAGAACCTAATATAAAATACATGGTGTGTGGCAATTCTTCTTTGCCAATCTATCAAGGAATCCCTTCTTGCCCCTATTTTGGAAGAGATGAGAGTGCAGCCCTTGATTTGAAATGTGATTTCGACTTTCAGCTGGGAGTGCTTCCTGGGGAGGGCAGAGAGGCAGGGTAGCTGGCCAACCCAAGTCCTTATTCCATGGACAGCTGGATTTCAGTGTCTGGATGGTGAGGAATGACTTGCAGTATAGATTGCAGTGGTTTGCCTTTGCTTTCAGGTGTAAGCCTGAACATGCCAGATGTCCCTTGCTGCCTAGTTGGCAGCTAGATGACTGGAGACCTTCAGGCCGACAGCAAAAAAATGTTTGAGATAACCAGGAGCCAGAGGCTAAGCACAGGCAAGATCATAGGGAGAGAGGCTGACCACAAGCTGCTGACTGATGTGGCCTCAAACGGATTGTAGCATGTAACGTGAGGGGCCATCAGTGGCCAGTAGATTATTGCTCACATGCAGGTGTCCCCCCCACCATGTCTCTCCATTATAGAGATGTTGGAAAGATCACTGCAAAGATGGTATGTCCAGAGCATCTTAATTCCTCACTTCCCCAAAGTTTGCAAAATGCCCTCCTCTAGTTCTCCCTCATTTTCAAAATCTGGGTCACCATCCGTCTTGTGGCCCCAGACAAAACCTGGGAGGGCTTCTGAATGTCCTTTCTTCTATCATTGTCGATTTCACCTTTCAAATTCCTCTGTGATTAGCCTGAAACTCTCCATCTCCAACACCATTATCCTGGGCCAGCCCAGAATTGCCTTTAACCTGGATACTGACAGCCCAGCTGGTCTTGGTTTCTTCTCGTGCTTCCCATTCGAAATTTAGGTTGACTTTGTTGTTGTTGTTGTTGTCATCATCATTGTTGTTGTTAGGTCCCGTCATGTCAGTATCCGACTCATAGCCACTTTACATACAACAGGAAAAACACTATTGTCAGTGCTTCTCTGCTATTCATAGGGTTTTGGATGGCTGATTATTTTTTGGGAGTGAGTTACCAGGTCCTTCTCCCAAGTCTACAGCACCTGGTGTTCCCAGGCGGTCTCCCATCCAAGTACTAACCAGGCCCAACCCTGCTTAGCTTCCGAAATCTGACAGGATCGGAGGCCACAGTGGTATGGCTGCGGGCTGAGTTGAATTTAGAAATAATTAAATTGGGTTATCCTGCTCTGCCTACTCTCTTTCCATGTCTTCTGCTTGCACTTGGGAAAAAATAAATAAATGAACAAATTACCTGCATGATTAATTTCTTCCCACCTAAGACTCCAAATTTACCTCCAGCTTCTTGCTCTTGATTGTCTATTAGTTATGGACCTCAAATAAACTGATTTACTTTTAACTCTGGACTTTGCCCCTTGCACTTCCCATGCTCTTTGCATGACTTGATCTTCCATATCCTTTAGTTTTGCACTTCAGTGTGGCTTCCTCAGTGAAGCCTGCTTGGACCTTTCTTTTAGTGGCACATAGACTCTGCCCCTGGTTACTTGCTATTGAATTCCCCATTTCTTTACATCAAAGCTTATGTAAAAGGCTCAGGTGATTCAAGTGACATCACTTGGTGAAGTCTGATATCCAAAGGTAGCAGGTCCATAACCTTTGTTCTCTCAGCCTCTGTGGATATTCTTCCACTTATTTTCTCTTTTAATAGAATACTCTCCTATTGTTTCTTCTTTTGATGAGATGGGCTTAGATACCAGGCATTCTGTGCCGAAGTGTTGGATCTTTTGGGGGGCATGGGAAACTCCAGCTCCTTAGGGCTTCCTGATCCCATGGGAATTTGAAGCAGAGTGTAGGAATGGTACTGAGGAAAGAGACTCCTATTTTCAATGAATTCTTTGGGAGCTTATGAGAAGATAAGACTGAGGTTATTTGTTGAACAATTTTGCTTATCATTCACCATCCTTAATTATGGTGCTCTTTTTTATGTGTACCTATTTGTTAATCTCTTCTATTGAAACATAAACTCATTAGGGTAGTAAACCAATCAGTTTTGCTATTGTGGGATATTTAGCCTATTTCCTGGAATATAGATACCCTTAAGGAATATTAGTTACATGAGTTAAGCTGAGCAGTGTTGTCTTTGAAATGCTAGCATAGCACATACCTCATAAATAGAACTAGTCTTTGTGGGATTTTAAATCATTCTACATGTCTTCCTGACCATCCTTTGTTTTGCACAGGAATCTACTCAGTAACATCCCTGATGAATGGGGGAGGCTGACCCAGCCTAGGACTAAGTGGATCACTGCTCTGCTTTCAAGGTCAAAGATGCTATTATAGTATAGATCTGGAATCCCTGTTAAAGGCCAGTGTTAAAGTCTTGGTCCCAGCTTGGCACTACTAAGAGGCAGTGGAAACTTGAAGATATGGGGCCTAATGATAGCTCTTTTGACTACTGGGAGCATGCTTTTCAAAGGGATTGTGAGACCCTGGTTCCAGACCAAGAGGCAAACTGCTTTGCTCAACCACACACTCCCACCATGATATACAGACTTGACCCAGGCCCAAAAGAAATAGGGCTCACTTCTCCTGGATTGAAACCTCCAAAATTGAGAGTCAGAATCAACCTTCTCTACTTATCAGTTGATTATCTTGGGTGTTTGTCACAGTAGTGGAAAAATGACTAACACTGAGGATGAAAGTCCCTGATGAAAAAACTCAGGAAGAACAGAAGGAGTAGAAGATGATCCAGCATGGTGTTCTTTCCCTGCCATACTCTGTGTGGTAGAGAGGCAGTTCACACTCCTGGGAAAGAGAGACATTCAAGTGGGTGAAGCTCTCACGTTCTTGCTGATACCCTCTGCCTGTCATGGCACACAGCGGCCTGGCTTGTGCTCCTTTATGTGTTTGTGGAATGATCAGGGCATTCAGAGTCCTCAGGAGGGACTGGAGGAGACCATGGGTTGAGATGAAGGATGCTGCCACCTGTGACTACTTGCAAGTGGAGGCAAATGGCAAATCCAGAACACATTTGCCGTCAGCACCTGCCAAGTTAACCCTGAGAGACTAAACTGGGGCAGCCACACCTCTTCAGCCACCAGAATGCTCAATATGCAGACCAGGGGACAGGACAGACACAATGGCAGTGTGTGGACAGATATCCTTTCTCTACAGCCAGGTGCTGCTCAGGTTTTGCCTACACCCAAAGCATTATGGGAAGATGAATAGACAGTGACTTGTTAAGAATAGAAGAAATACTCCCAATTTAAGTTTGACATTGCACTGTGTGGGAAAGCAGCTTGATGTTGCAGTGGCCCCCACAAATGGCCTATAATATCAGGCTACCCCAGGTCCTAGCGGGCAGAAAGACTCACAGACTGAATTACACTCTTCATCAATTCAACTGAAAGACACAGAGGGAAGCAACGGGGAGCAAATAGGGCAATAGAGAGGCACAGTAGGATAGTGGGACCACAATACCTGAATCTGGGGGTTCACTATGTCCATATGTTCCACCTTGGTGTACAGCATTGACTTTCCTAACTTTTATTGTAGCTACGAGGTCCAGAGTTGAAGTTCAAGAAAGAGGTCCTGCATGGAAGGCACTTTGGGCCAGTGACATATGCTTATTGTTGTTGTTAGGTGCTGTCGTGTCAGTATCCGACTCACAACGACCCTCTGTACAACAGAGGAAACACTATTGTCAGTGCTTCTCTGCTGCTCATAGGGTTTTCAATGGCAGATTGATTTTTGGGAGGGGATTGCCAGGTCCTTCTCCCAAGCCTACAGCTTCCGGTGTTCCCAGGTGGTCTCCCATCCAGGTACTAACCAGGCCTGACCCTGCTTAGCTTCCAAGATCTGAGGGGATCGGATACCACAGGGCTACAGCTGCAGGCAGTGACATATGCTGGCACTATGGAAAATACACAGGGATAAGCACTTGGCCAATAGCTACAGCCTGTCAGTTAACCAGAAGAACAGCTGGCTAATTTCTGTTTTAATTGTTTTTTGGGCAGAGGACACTTAGAGCCAAAATAAGAATCCAATGGATGACTGAATTAAGGTCTCGTCTTTTAGAATGCAATATGCATTGGTTACCTAGGACCTTCATGAGTTAGGTATCTTCATTTCCTTCCATTTCTTGATACCTATGCTTAACACACTCACACTAACATTTTATCTATATTAAAATATTTCTATTATGAAGGATGAATAAGTCTGACAGAAATGCATCTTTCATAATCGAAATAAATATTCTCTAAAAGCACAGGCTCATTACAACCTGATAGCCTATTTACTTACAAGAAAGATTTTAAACCAGAAGCAAGTGCTCAATTTTTGATTGGCAAGTTTAAGATATACTTTTCTTTTTTTCCTGTCCTCCTTGGAAATGGGAGGTGAAAATGAAGAGAACATTTCTAGACAAAGAAAGCTACGTGATTTTCTGTGTCTGGCCTGTACAGGGCACTTTGCAGGGCAGGGTGATGCTCAGGAAACTGACCAGTGCTCTCCACAGCCTCTTGTTCTGCCCCTTCCCTTGCTCAGGCCCCTGTATCTCTTCACTCAGAGCTGCATTTTCACTGAGTTGATTGTATCTACCTCTTTCAAATTTTGCCTCTCTCTCAGTGTGGCTGTGACTGCAATCCAGCACCAAGCACATCAGCAATGCTAGCTTTGCCTCTGACAATGGAAAGGAATACTTTCCCCTGCCATCAGAAGGTTGGCTGAGGCTCTCTGGCTTCATGTGAATAGGCACCTGCCTACCTACAGAGCTGTCTCCTTTTAGAACGGAAAAGATAAGAGCAGTCTGTCAAGGGAGAAAGCTGGGGTTTAGCTCAGTTGGTGGAGTACTGCTCTGTGTGCTCTTAGGCCCTGCATTTGATCCCCAGCACCACAGAAATGGGAGAAGAACCCGGCAGCCCACTCCCAAAACCATTGAAAACCCTGTGAATAGCAGAGAAGCACTGACATAGGCCGGGCATGGCATAGTGTTGGGAGTGTTTTGTTCTGTGGCACATAGGGTTGCTATGAGTTGGTTCCCTCTCGACAGCACCTAACAACAACAGCAACAAGTTACGGGAGAAGGTGAGGAGCTCTGAGCTCTTTTTGGCTACTGTCCTGGAGATGGTGAGACAAGATCGGCTGAGAGTCTATCTGTTTCTACAAGGGGGCCAGCCGCCAGGCCCACGGAGAAGTAGCACCAAATGAAATAAAGAGACTTGAAGCTTTGGAGTCAAGTATTACTTAAGCAATTAAGCCAAAGGCCAGTGGGAAGCATCTGTGAATGGGAACATGATCTTATTCAATTGCAAGGAAGGTCACTGCCCATCTTGAGGAGATTTCAGTGTAAGTGTAAGTGATGAAATCCAAACCCCTAATGATAACACTGCTGATCTTGTATAATGGGATCTCACCCTGATTTTGCAGTAATTATCTTTGGCATAACTCTGCAGGCTACAGATTCTGAATACTCAGAATCAGTTTACACCTCTGAGATTCTGGTCATGCTCTGATGTCTGCCTGGAAAACCCTTCTGATAACCCCTCGGCCTGCAAAATTCTCTGCTCCTTATCACTCCTTGCTAGAGCCAGCCATACCTCTTAGTGTACTTTGCCTTGGTAAGTTGGAAAGTCTCTCTGCCTAATGAAAACTACCTTTGGAGGGTAGGAACTGTACCCTAACTCATCTGGAAGATACCAGAACTGTACCCAGTTTCCTGCACATGGTAATTAGATTAATTATTTCAGTTGATTTGTTAATTCACACAGAGTTGCTACTGCAGGAGGTCCCTTTCCATGCCCTGGCAAGGGCTCTTACATCCCAAGACACATTCTCCAGGATGGACACAGATTGACTAGATGTGAACTACTTGCCCATTTTGCTTTTTTGTGTAGAAATCAAAAAGCCTTTTCTCCTGATGGTTCCTTGGCTAGCGATGCAGTAATAGAACAGTATGTCAAAGTCCAAGAAGTTAAATTACACTCAACTGTGGTGGGCAACATACATAATTAAGGATGTTTGTAATCAGCATTTGTGAACACAATGTAAGGTTAAATGGTTATTAAAATGATCTCATGAGGTGGCTTCCTTATTCTTGGCTAAGATTTTTTCTTTTTCATGCTGGAAATCAGTTATGTAAGAGGAGTAAAGTGGGAAAATTGTAGATTTTCATAATGTATCTTCTTTAGTGAGGAAAAAACAAGAAGGGAAGAGACAAAAACAAAACTCATATGATTTATGCCTTGGCTACTATTTGTTAAGAGATAAGCATTTTCTTGCAACTAAAATGACAATCAAATTTTTACAATTTGGAGGATAAGAAAAAATGCATCAGTCCAATAAACAATGGCATTTTCAAATGTAGAAAAGAGTTTTCCACTAAAAACTTTTCCTGTGAAACTTAATTCTAGGAAGAGGGTTTATTCTGTTTTAGAAAACTTTGATGGTAAAGGAGTTCAAAATATATAATGAAATAATCACATTAACAAGGAGGAAGGATCTGCAAGTTGGTTATATATTTTAGGATCTTGACATTTTTGGCTATCTCTCGCCTGGGAACACTTCTGTCAGAAAAAGGATGCAACTTCCATCCTTATCTGACCAGTCAATGAGTAGGCCTGCAAACTGCCAGGAAGGTTTTTTATTTTATCAGATGTTGATAGAAAATGTTTTTAGAAGGTATCCACCATTGTAATTCATATTGTAATATGAATTTCCAAAATTGAAGCCCATTTTGAATGGCTATTTTAGTAGTTGATGAGGATTTAGTGAGGCTTGAAGCACAGATATGATTGTCTATCTATCTATCTATCTATCCATCTATCTATCTATCAACTATCTATCTATTATCTATTCATTTATTGCATAGATGTGTCTGTGTACATATGTATTTGGATTTAATGTTGCCTTACCAGTTTCTTATATAAATACCTTTGTAATACAAAAGACAATGTAGCATATTATTTAGAAACATAAGCTTTACAATCTTTCAGACTGATGTTTGCATACTGGTCTTTTGTTTTATTGGCTAAAAGAAATTATACCTATCTTACAGATGAACATTCCTCACTAAGGTGAGGAATACCTTTCTGTAATAAATAATGAATCTTCAATAAATGCTTGCTTTTGCTACTATTGCAAAAAATGTCTTCATCTCTCTGGCATTTCCAAAGGTCAGACTTCAAGCACAGGCTCTAGGTAATCAATATCCCTGATGCTTGGTTACAACTTCCCCAACCAGACAAGCTGCTGGAGTGATGACCACATGCTAGTCCCATCCTTTGCTGTATGGTTACCTGCTGCACCCTGAGTGGCTGTCAGCAGCTGCCACACAGAGGGCTGTCATCTGAGGATAGAATCTGTTACTTGGGAACAATCATTATAAAATATTCGGAGTGTATGTTCTGAGAAAATCAGGAAACATTACCAGAAATGGTAGTCTTTGCAAACAAACCTTTGTTTCTGTAATGTTTCCCTTTTCCTCAGTTATTTAAGAAGTACCCATTACAAAATGGGAAATAGTTTGATCAATAGGTACTAAGTTATAATTAGGGTAAATAACTTCTGGTGTTGTATTGCACATAAGAGTGACTATAGATAGCAATAACATGCTGTACATTCCAAAAAGGTTGTAAGAAAGGATTTTGAATATTTCACCACTCAGAAATGATAATGTTTGAGGGGATGGATAGGCTTGCCCTGATTTGGATATCACATGGTATTCCATAAACATGTACACTTTTTACATGTTGATTAAAAAACAAATAAAAAAAATTGGAAAATATTTTGAAGCTTAAATATCTGGAGAGGAGGTTGGCTAGACTTGGGCATTCTCTCACTATGTATTAAGTCACAGACTTGGTCACCTTGGGGCTAGAGGATAGGCCCTAAGAGATTGAGTAACAGCAGATGGGTGCTTGGTGAGTGAGGGGACCATTCCCTGGCCTTCCAGGAGCCACTAGCATGCCCGCTTCTGGGTGATGGACCTTCTGCAGCCGTGAGGGAGCGCCAGCTTTGAATACTTTTCTGGGTCACTGCTTTCCAACCTCTTTGGGGACTATAATGATAGAAAGTCCCTGAAATCTCAGGATGCAAGGAGTTTGTTTTAAGCCTTTAGCGGCTCATGCTCTAAGTCTGGTCTGTGAATGAAATCATGGTTTAGATTTAGGGAACAATCTAGTTGCCTGTCTGGAGTTATGCTCAGTCCAGAGAGGTGGTTGTCTGGTAGAACACCTGAATCATAAGCCAGAAACAGTGAGGAGACTAATTAGAAGGAGCAGATCTAACAAGGAGACAGAGCCTGCCATGATGTTTGCTTTCAAGAAGCCTTTTCTTTGGAAAGATGTTGTTGAAGATAGGATCTGCCTCAAATCAGCTGGCAATGGTTAGGGCAGAAACATTTTCTGTGCTACCTTCAGTCTAGCCTACATGTGGACTGCCACCAAATAATAATAAAATAAAATAAAACAAAATAAAATGGTTCTCTTGTCTCAGACTCAGTTAAAATAATTACCTTGCCTCACTCTATCCCTATTCTCCCTCCCACTTCCTTCTCCATTGTGCATTAACTTGGTTTCTCTTCTTCTTGGTTTTGTTTTTATTTTGAGGGGCATGGTGTTATCCTTCTGACTTGGCCTTAGAAAGCAGCTTCCAATGCCTGGACATGGAGGGTAGTATCTTCCAGTCCTACTCTGGTCTCGTGGTCCACCTCTGTGTGTCTGATGTGCACTTTGCCACCCTCAGAGAACACAACAGGTGCAAAGAAGAGGTGAGTAAGCTTGAACTCAGACAGCGCCAATGGGGTGAAGAGAGTAGGGGGAGGGTTTGGGAAACCTGGGAAATTTAGGATTGGTAGTATAGGTTGATGACTTGGGTACTGAGGCTGAGGAAAATTGAAAAAGCTAAGGATCACTTGAGTTTTGCAAGTGGGCTTTTAATTCCTACCATGGGCCCCTTCCTGTGCCATGCCATGGAGCAGATAGGCTAAATGGAGAGCTGGTATTATGATTTGGATCTAAAATGTCCCCCAAAGCTCACGTGTTTGAAGGTTTGGTCTTCAGTTGGTAGTGCTGTTTGTGGACGCTGGTGAACTTTGGAGGCAGGTGTTAAGCTTTGTGGAACTGGGTCACTGCAGGCAGGCCTTTGGAGGTTTTTACTTGGAGCCCTGGTTCTGGTTGCTTTCTGCTTCCTAATCTGCATGATGTGAGGTCTTCTGCCACAAGCCCTGCTGTTGCCACACCTGCCCCACCGCCATTGTGAACTGCGATCCTTTAACCATGAGTCCTCAATAAATCTTTCCTCCCATAAGTATGTTTCAGTTGGTTTCTCTGCCATAGCAACAAACAATGTGACTAACAGTCAACTTTCTGTTACTATGACAAAAATACTCGAGATAAAACACTTATAAAAAACAAAGATTTATTTTGGTTCATAGTTCCAGAGGTTTCAGCCCATAGTCACTTGGCTCTTCTGTTTATGGGCTATGGTGAGGCAGAACATCATGGCAGAAGGATGTGGTGGAGGAAAGTGGCTCACCTTGTGGATGCTGGAAGCAGAGGGATGGAAAGGGAAAAAGGGAATGAGAAAAGAGAGGGGTCCAGGAGACAAAATATACTCTTTCATGATGCACCTTGAGTGACCTACTTCCTCCAATTTGGCCCCCACTTCCTAACGTTTCTGCCACCTCCCAATAGCCCATTAAAGAATGAATCTGTCAATCGATTAACCTTTTGATGAGGTCAAAGCTCTCATCATCCAAAGGCCCCACCTCTGAACACCGCTGCACTGGGAATCAAACCTTCAACTCATGAGTTCTTGTAGGCATGGCTTCCAACAAAATCTGGAAACTGAACTCTGAACCCATCCCAGCTCAAGCATTTTTTTGTGATGTAGACATGTAAAAATACTTGTGCAGAGGTTTAAATTCTATGTAAAGATAGGACAGCTTCAAACCAAACCCAGACTTGAACCTGAATCCCATTTCAATAATTTAAAATTTTTTTTTGGAACCTGGACCAGAACCAGGATATAGACCCCAACCCAGTGAAAATTGGGTTTAGGTGCAGCTTTTAATTTTATTTTGTATCATTTAGCCATCTAAAAATTGAAAAGAAAATTTTCATCTATCTATAAATAGGATTAAATTTTAAACCTGAACCCAAACTGAATGTAAACTCTCTAAATGTTAACATATTGGATCCATACCCAAATGGGAACCCAAACTTTTGTGGGATTGAAGCCCCAGTTAGAGGACATTTCAGATCTAAACCATAACATCTGGTCTTTTCTTTCAGAGATCTTGGCTTTACTTGGAAGAAAAAAGTGACAATCAGCAGAAATATAGATTTAGGTTGCTGTGCTTTGGACATTAAATGTCCACCAAAGGCTTATGTGTTAAAGGCTTGGTCCCCAGGCCATGGCACTACTGGGAAGGACTGGAAAGTTTAAAAAAATCCTCCTGGAAGTTATGTGGTAACTAAGAACAGGTCCTCAAAGGATATTGTGGGATCTTGATCTCTTCCTCTTTCTTTTTCATTCCCAGCCATAACATGAGAAGTCTTCCTCTTCCATGTAGCGCCTCTATGAGGTACTTACTGCATCACCATAGTCACAAAAGCAACAGGGCTAAACAACTAAGACTGTAACTTGTGAAACTGTGAGCTAAACCAAGCCTTTCATTTTTAAAAGTTGATCATCTCAAGTATTTTGTTATGGTAATAGAAGGCAGACAAATACAATGGTGTGATCCTATGCAGAGTGTGTTGGCACAACCAATTTTAGTTGTTGGTGGGTCCAGAAAAGAAAATGGGATGAAAAGGACCTTGGTTGGTTTAAAATATGCTGACCTAGGAATCAGGAGCTCTGGAAGTTCTACATGACCTTAGGAAAGTCACTCCTCCCATCTAAATTTGTTTCTTTGTTGGTATAACAAAGACTTTGAAGTGAATGAAGTTACTGCTTTCCATATATAAGGAAATCTACTGCTTTCCATATATAAGGTCTTTATGTATATTATTTCATTTAATTTCAGAACAATAAGTATTTTCTATCACATTTCACAGACAATGGAATCTACCACAGAAGATTTGAATGATTATGAGGGTTGGCTGGGTCTCTATGGACCCTATGGTCCAAAGGTCATATGTGTCTATACTGCATCCTTCATGTCTTTTCATCCGCACCAAATAAAAGGAGGGAGGGGTCTCTGTCCTTGAGTTGCTCACAGACTACAGGGAGATAAATGACTAGAAAACAAGGTGTGCCTTAAAAACACTTGCAAATCAGTTATGAGTTCATAAAGGAGGTGTGTGTGTGTGTGTGTGTGTGTGTGTGTGTGTGTGTGTGTGTGTGTGTATAACTGGGTAATAGGAAAGTCAAGAATATCAAGGAAAGCTATAGGAGTGAGATAGTGTTTGAACGTGACATTGAGAGATGAGTGGGATTTTGAAAGCTAGGGCTTCTGCTCTGGCTCTTAGCTTTCCAGGCAGTTTAAGTAATGGAAAAAAAGATGGAGAATCGTGGGCACATGCATGTGGTTTTGCTGGGGAAGCAGAGAGGGGCTGAAACAACCAGTGTGTGGAGAAGCCTGGGGATGAATTTCACCAAGTCACAAGCTGTTCACCTTCTTAATGTGGGATCCATGATCCAGCCCCCTAGGTCTTCACCTGCATAGAGAACACATAAATTCTGGCCCAGCCTCTCTCTGCCCCAGCCCCTTTGGAACCCAGCTACAGCAAGGATGGGATAGCACATTGGGAAGAACACACATGTCTACCAGCCTGGCACACATCTACCTCAGCCTTGCTTCTGACATTGGCTTCCTACTTTTCATCCCATGCTCTGTGATGCAACCAACCCATGCCGGCTTCATGACAGTTCAGCCCTGGCAGTGCTGAGAACCATGAATGTTTGACGTTAACCTGAATAGTCCTGTGGAATAACCAGTGAAGAACATTATACTTGGCCTTGCCAGAGGACCTGGGTGTGGTTGCAGACTGTCCTGGCATGGGTTTATTTTCTGACTTTGAGAAAGGCCCTTTGTCTCCACTGCCACCAGTTCCCCAAAGAGTCAATATTTAACATGATCTCTTTCTTCAGAGGGAGATTTGAAAAATAAAATGAGATAACATGTAGATGTAGACATGTCCAGGCTTGGTATGTGGTGTTATAAATATTTTACTTCTTCAAAATTTCACTGGGTATTGAATCAGTTCAAATGAGTTGAGGTTTTTAAATATGAGAACTCAAAAGCTCTGAAAAAAATTGCCCACTTCAGATGAAATACTACATTTCTCAGAAGTAACCACAAGAGGGCGCCATAAGACCACGCTAAAGCCTGTGCCTACCTAGACAATGCCCTTCTGATTTCCAGGCTTAGATTTCTGTGACAGCCTGCTTCACTGATGTTCTCCAAGTAGGGGTCGACAGCCGCCAGCTTATTAGGCATGTATCAGCTTGACTTTTTAGTCTGATTATGACCTCATGCCACAGTTGTATTAAGTAGGTTTTTGTTTTTGTTTTGTTTTTGGTTTTGGCTGAAGACTTTCTTTTCAGTTCTAAAATTGATATCCTTGTTTTTGCTCCTGTATCTGAATCTCTGTCCATCTGATAGCTGATGAATCTGAAGATATTATCGAGAAGGTCTGGTGACTTACCCAGGACAGGGGAAGAAGGATCGAAAATCTAGAAATAAGCCCTACACAAGGGAAGGTGAGAGGGTGAGAGAGAGAACTGTAGTAATGAGGATTGGTATCGTTTTGCAGTCAGACCTGAGGCTATGGAGTATAGCTGTCCTTCCTTGCACTCAGAGGACTGGTTCTTGAACCTCTGTAGACTTGAAAATCCATGGATGCCCAAATCCCTTCTATAAAATGGTATTATATTTGTACATAAGCCATCCACATCCTCCCACATACTTTAAATCATCTCTTGTTGTTGCTGTCGTTAGGTACTGTCCAGTTGAGTTAGTGTCCGACTCATAGTGACTCTATGTACAACAGAAGAAACACTATTGTCAATGCTTCTCTGTTATTTATAGGGTTTTCAGTGGCTGATTATTTTTTGGGAGTGGCTTGCCAGGTCCGTCTCCCAAACCTACAGCACCTGGTGTTCCCAGGCGGTCTCCTACCCAAGTACTAACCAGGGCCGATCCTGCTTAGCTTCTGAGATCTGATGGGATCAGATGCCAAGGTGGTACGGCTGCAGGCAAATCATCTCTAGATTACTTATAATAATGGGTGAAATGTTAATATTATCCAAATAGTTGTTCAAATTTTCTGCAACGTGGAAGGCATTTGGGGCTTCTGCGCTGGAGTGCCGAAAGTAAGTGTCTGCACACATGAATGCTTTGACCTCTGCAGATCCCACTCCCCCTGAACTATATGCATTCTCTGAGATAACCAGGGTCTCTCCTCTTATTCCTTAGTAAGTGGAGAGAGAATTATTCTCATCTACCTCAAGGTTGAAGGATAGAGGTTAATTCTTTTTTATTTGATTTGATTAAACATTTTTAATTGTATATTTTTAAGGTGTACAGTATGATGTCTTGAAATACATAAACATAGTGCAATGATTATTATAGTCTAGCAAATTAACATGTCCCCTCTGATGTAGTTAACTCTTCGTGTGTGGTAGAGTGCCTGAAAACTACTCTTCCGCAGATGTTCATGATTTCTTTTTAAACTTGGGTCTTTAAGGAAAGAAGCTGGTGGTAGAGTCAACATTTGGCTGGGTTAGAGGGTGCAGTGAGAAGTGAAGGGACTTTTCATTCTGCTCCTGTGAGATTCCTGTACTTTGATTTTACCACGAGCAAGTCTATACTCCTTATTTTGTTTCTCTCTCTCTCTCTCTCTCTCTCTCTCTCTCTCTCTGTCTCTCTCTCTGTCTCTCTCTCTGTCTCTCTCTCTGTCTCTCTCTCTCTCTCATGACACTGAGGGGTTGTATTTAGTTGGAAGCACTCTGCCACTAAAGTGTATCCTCAGTCTTCCCTTTTTTATTTTTATTTTTTTATTTTAAGTCAGGGTCTGGTTAAGTTATGCAGGCTGCCTTTGGCCTTGAACTTGTGATCCTCCTGTCTCGGCTTCTGGAGATGCTGGGATTACTGGCATGTGCCACTGCACCTGGCTCTTACCTTGTTTCTTAACACTTTGTTTCTTTACTTGAGAAAAGAATAGCTGGTCAAAGTTTTGAAATTCAGATTAATCACAGTGACATGGGTTCACTCTGCTTCACACAGAGGGTATGACATTCCTGCCATGGCCAGGGCACAGAGCTGAAGGTAATAACATCATTGATTATCCAAAGGAGAAGCTTGGCCTGCAATGAAGGAGATCGTTTTATTGACTTGTCTCCTTGAGGCTTTAACTTCTTCTAACACATGTACATTTTTTAAATCCTGATGATAAATCTTTGTTCTACATTTACTAGTGGCTTTATTGATTTACAAATAGACTGTTCATAAGAATTACAGTCTGTGTTTAGCTGGGGGTGAGCAGAGCCTCTAACATGGATAACAGGATAACCACTCACATTCCTCATGTCTGAAGTGGCAGCAGGTATCCTGACAGAGTCTCCCAGTCTGCATCTTCTGAATGTGATGATCTCTCAAGATATTCTGAGGTGGGACATTTGAGCAGGCCATGCGGGTGGACTCAGTCTTAGAGACTCTCCACATTTAAGACACTGTGATTCTTTCATAGCAAAATAATGCCACTTTCCCCTTGGCCCCCAAACCAATGTAGACGTAAGAACTCAGAATGAGCTAATCACCAACCTGGGAGCCCCAGCAACCCTGGAGACACTCAGCCTTCCCATTGGCTTAGCTCAGAGTCAACATTTGCTAAGTGCCTTCCTATGGCTGGCAAAGGCAATTCACCTGGTCAACTTGCCAGATGGAACACATCAAATGTGCTGGTTTCTTTTACACACTTATGTAATTGACTTTTTCTTTTCCTTAAGAGAGGAAAGGAAGGTTAAATTAATTTCTATCCTGACACCCTATGATTGGTAGTGGGAGACCAAGGAGTGGGGGGACAAGAAAATCAGTATTATAAGATTAGTTTATAAGAATATATTTTCAAATATAAATTACTCTTAGGAATAAATTTTCTATATTTTCCAAAGTAAAACTATATTCAAAAAAAATTAACAGTGAAGGAGAAATAACAGCTCCTGAGCACTGGTGCGAGACATGCACATAATTCCTGTGTGCTGGTGCAGTTCATGAAGTCGAGGTGGATTGATGTTATCCATGGTGATCTTCTAATGTTGCCTTCCTACTTCACAATAGCATTAGGCTTTACTTTTCTATTATTATTGCTGTTTGCTATATTAGAGGCTCCCTTAGTCAAAGTCCATCAGTCTTTTGTTCCTAGACTTCATGGAGCAGAAGAGAGCACAGGATCAGAAGTCCAACAGAAGTGGTTTCAAATTGGGAGTTGGGAGTGGAAGTGGGGAGAGAATGGGGAGGAGGTGTACTAAGAAGGACTGGATGTGAATGTTGTGTCCAGGAGAGGGGCACTGGAATCCAACAGAAGAGACAGTGAGCAGGAACCACGGTGGGCACCAAAGCAGCTGAGGAAGAAGGAAAACATAGAATTGCAGAGAGGGTGCTTCCTGCAGAGAGAAACCCCTGGAAGGGGCTGGTGGCTGAGCACAGCAGTGGCCTGGGCACCCTCCTCTGGAAGCCCAGATCCACTCTCCTTTGAGAGTGGGTGGATTGGGATTGAAGATATTAGAAGAAGAGCTGGGTGCAAGATTGCCTGCAGGATATGGGGAAGGCTCTGTGGGGCTGGGTAGGAAACAAGAAACTGGCCAAGATTTCCCCCTTCCTCCAGTGGCCAGGAGAACAGCTGCACAGGGCATAATTGCGGGATCCTAAGGGGAAGACTTGGACTTGAGAAGATGTACACATAGAGGGCTCCTTTTAAGGTTAGCCAAGTAGGGCTTCCTCTCAGATCCAACCACATCCTTCCTTTTCTCTCCTCCTCCTCCTCCTCCTTTCCCACCCCCTTCTCCTAGATTGAATCTCACTGAATATCCCAGCCTGACCTCGAACTCATGATCCCCCTGCCTCTGCTTCCTGAGTGCTGGGATTACAGGCATGCATCCCATGCCTGGCTTCTTTTCCAGGTTTAAAAAGAAAAGTAACAGTACAGGGCCCAAAGATTTTGTCAAAGGACGCTTTTAAAGCAGGTAAAATCATGACTACAAACATGAAATAAGCTTGTCAAATATTTTATTTAACTCATTATTAAGTAAGGGAATAGAGAAGAATTTAGGGAATGCTTAAAGAAGTCATAAAGCAAGGCTACTTATAGATCAGATGTAGCAAATGAATTTGAAAATAATTGCAAGACTGGAGTTTTTACAAAGGATTGAAGGGAGAGTTTTGCCCCAATAGAATGTAGTGGTCTGTCCATAGGTAAAAATTATTTACATTATGATCAGTTTTTTAATTCACTTTTTATTTTTTATTTTTTGGTGGTACTGAGAGGTTGAACCCAGGGTCTCCAGCTTGCATGCTTTGTAAGTGCTGTACCACTGAGCTGTACCTCTAGCCCCCCCCCCGCCCTTTTTAACTTTTTATTTTGAGACAGAGTCTCACTAAATTATGCAGATTGCCTCTGGTTTCGAACTTGTGATCCTCCTGTCTCCACTTTCTGAGTCCCTGGGATTACAGGTGTAAGCCACCACACCAGGCTGGTTATCCACAATTTATAGGTAAAAAGTAGGTCAAAGACAACAAGAAAGAGAACCAGATGGCATGCTTCATTTTCTGTTACTGAAGTGCAATTTTTCTGAGGTTTAGAACAACTCTCACAGGTGGGCATTTAGGGTTTTATAAGGCAAGAATAGCATTGACCAAATAACGAGTGGCCTGTGGAGATAACTGGAAGCAAGAAGGGCCCTCCTTTGAGGACAAGGAGGAAGCTTAGAGAAGGATGTCACCAGGGATTTTAGGGCAGTGAGGTAAGATACTAATGACTTATGCTAAACATAATAGCATGTGGCATAAGCTGTTTGCAGACTCTATGCAAATGACTCCATTTAATGATATCTAACAGCCCTGTTAGGGAGAAGTCATTGTACTGTTTTACAAATGAGAACACTGATCTCCTCTCATGTCAGCTGACTGATACTTAAGGGTGGCCTTGTCTTAAAAGCAGTTCACAGTAGGGCCTCTGAGATGGGGTCAGTGAGTGAAGTTTGGAGAACAACAACAGTTCAACTAGCCCAACCGGGGGCGAAGGGAGGGCGCAAAGAGGACGCTGAAGTGAGGCCAGGCTTACCTCCCCCAGGCTGCAAGAGCACAGGTGAGGCAGCACCTGAGAAGCGCCAAGATCGAGCCCTGGGGCCGCCAAAAACCCGGAGCTGGGCAGGTGAAATGAGTGGAGCCTATCCACCGGTGCAGAGGCGGCGGCGGCGCCACAATCCTCTCCTTAGAGCAAAAGACTAGAAATCTTCAGACGCCTATCACAGGGGGCCGGGGCTCCAAGGAAGAGCAGGTCTAGAGAAGACGGAAAAGAGCGGGGAAGCAGGACGTGGGTTCCTGGGAGCAGTGGAGAAGGCAGGGGAGTTGGGGGGCGGGTGGGCATCCAGGTGAGTCCGAGAGCTGGTGACGGTGTGAGAGTTTGGGGAAAGAGGGGAGCATGAGCTTGAACCTGCAAAAGTATCTCCAGCATCTTCAGATCTGGGTCTCCGCTGGAGGAACCGACGGTCCTCTAAGAGGGCCTAGGACTGCTTGGAAATCTCGGGTACCTGTGGAGGGGATGCAGGACAAACCCTCTGGACTAAGCTAGAGCCTGCAAGACGCGGGACTCCCCTGCCGAGGCGCCAGCGCCTTTGCATCGAGGCTGAGGGCGCCCCGCGGCCTGGGTGTCTCTAGTGACACCTGGCGGTGGAGGGCTCCGATCCGGAGGAAAGACTTCAACAGCGAGACTGAGGGAGACCGGTGGTGTCTCTGCTAACGGGCAGGCATTTAGGTCAAGCGACAAGATGTTTAGCTCTGCGGGGCGGGGGCGCAGCGCCACAGAGACGAGTCCGATACGGGCGTTTGATAACTGTCAATGCCTTCTCTAGGCGAGTTGGGACATAAAGTAGCAGAGATCTGGACGCTTAGGATCTGCGGCTGGGGAAACCAGCCAGCTTGGGTCCTGCAGAGGTGAGGCCTCCAGAAACCCGAAAACAAGAGGGCTTTGTGTAGGGCTGGAGAGCAGAATATGGGGTGTCCCCCTGAGTAGCAGTAGAATAGTCTCATGGGGCGGATAGAAATGGAAATTTAGGGAATTACGAAGATAATTGGCAAAGTGCGGTAGGGTCTTTTTAGGGCATTCAAAGCACTTGAGGAAGGATTTTAGTGCCCCCTCTGGTGGCGGTTTGGAAAAGCGCAGAAATATTTCCAGCATTCAAATATTAGAGGGAAAGACCTTGACTAAAACGAGAAAGAGATGGAGAAAGAAGTTCCTTCCAGGACTACGGCTTACAAAGCGAGCACAGAGCTGTAGTGAGAAGGCAATCCTCTCCTCTGCTCTCCTCTCCTCTCCTCTTTCTCGCTCTCTCTCTCCCCTCCTATAAGTGGCAATCTCTCTTGGATGCTTTTCCTGTCAGCTAAATATCTAGTCTTTGTTATTTTTATTTCTTCAACTAGTATCATTCATTAACTTTTAAAACATTGAAACTGTATTTTTCATGATTTAGAAGTTAAGGTCATAAAACTATTGAAGGGGTTAAGGAAGCTGGATATATAAACTAATTGCAGTAGATTGTGGTTCACAAATCAGTGTAGGGATGTGCAAATAAAGCCAGGTGTTATGGGAGCTTTGGGAGGAAGCAGTTCAATTTGTCTTCTCTAGGGTGACAGATCTGTCACCCTAGAGAAGGGTGACACTTTTAATTGGGCTTTGAAGGATGAATACAACTAGAGTAAGGGCAAAGGTTTGGAACTGGACATTTACTAAGAAAGGAAAAGCACAGAAGATGAAAAAATATGCAGTCATCACAAATACAGATAATGTATTTCTTTAGTGCTAGAATTTGGAGTGTGGGAATAGGTCAAGAGCAAAATGTAAGGAGAAGATATTGAAAAGAAATTTGGCTTTGTGAGGCAGGACAGAGAATTTCAAGTTTGCTTTGCAAGACTGTGGGAACCAATAGCTATTTTAGGAGGACATAATTAAAGAAGCTTTATTGTTTATTTACTTTATGAACCTCAGGGTACTATGAAGAATAGACAATGGAGTGAAGAAGCTGGCAGTAGGGAATGCTATTTCTGTAGTTTAGGTAAAGTGGCTGATAGCTTTAACAAAAATGGTTTTGGTGCCAAATAAGACTCAGCCAGGAATTCTAGCTCTTGGTGATTTGGGGAAATTTATTTTACTTCTCTTATCTTGGGTTTTATAAGATGAGGTCAAGGATAGTTGAGAGGACTCCATGAAATAAATGAGATGAAATGGCAAGTCCAGTGGCTGCTAAATAGGAAGAAGCTCAACTGCCAGTGTGTCAGATTATGAAAGAGTATGAAGAGTCAGAACTGGACACCTAGTGTCTATTCCTGGCACCATCACCTGCTTCACTTATTGGCTTCCTGGTGAGGAGGATGTGGATTTAAGAGACTTGTTAGATGAAGTCACCCCAGAAAAAGAATAGAAAGTAAGATGGCAGATTAGAGCTTTGTCCATGTGACTGTGATTTAGAAAATTCAAGGTAACACAGGATGGAGTATATTCCAAGGAGAGGAAGAGCATTGAGGATCACAGATGAGATGCTAAGACAGCTGAAAATCAGGGAGAAACAGAAAGGCTACTTAGAGACAGTAGGAAATAGCTCACAGCTCCAACCTCAGCTCACTGGGGAGGAGGCGAAGCTGTAGCCACAAACACAAGGTAATACAGACAGCTCTAGTGACAACACGGTGGCAGATAAAGCCATAGGATAAGCCTCAGGTTCTTGCAAGCCTCAAATCCACTGGAGGGATGTAGTATGTCAATGACTCCTCCTGCATGGCAGGCCAGCATTGGAGAAGAAATTCATTTTGTCACTTCCCATGTTTTGGCATGATGTAACTAGTTGCTGTCTTGAGTAGGGGCCTATTGTTTAAGACTAAGCTGCTGTAGGGACCTGGAAATGAGGAGAATAACAACTCGGGAAGCCTGGGGACACCTAGCCATAGTATCTGGAGATGGTCAGGTGAGGCAGTCCCGCAGAAGGGGAGGTTTGGACTCAGACCACTGAGAAGTTGAAGCAGCAGAGAACGAGGGCTGGGGAGGGCTCTGTGGTTGGTGGTCCCACTGTCTGGAGTGGGGTTTGTCACCTGTGAAGGATACCCACAGCTCTAAGACCCCAGTTGGCTAATTGCTGTGTCTCCTGAACTGCCGCCTTGCCACTTGGGGTTTGCTGGTGGGAGCTCAGGTCTGGAAGATTGCTCAATTTCTCCAGTCTTCTCCCTCTTGCAAAGTGACTTCCTGCTGGGTGGGATCTGAAAGTGCTAAGACCAGCAGAGTACCAAGTGCCAGGTTCCCTTGATTCTCCCACTCCACTGCAGACCTCAGTACACTGTTTGTTTTTCCTACTGTCTGATGCATTTAAGAGATACTCCTAGGCTTGGATATTTGCTAGCACTGGGTTGGCGGTGGAGCTATGGAGAGACTGGGAAACTTGCAAGCCCACAGGCTGCAAAGCAGTGGCTCCTGGAAAAAAAAAAGAAAAAGAAAAAGAAAAAAAAGCTTCTAAAGTGAATGTAGCCCTGATACTGGTAAATGGCCCTTGAATGGCCAAGCCCTTACACACATAAATCACCAGCCTGAAAAGTAGGAACTGTAAGAGATTCCAACTACAATTCACTACCCTTTCCCCTGGCTGATTCCAACATTAGAGGACTCACAAAGAAGCTTTCCAATTCTTTGTCATTTTTAAAAACATTCTTTCTTTACTTTTTCAATTTTTGTTATTTATCATGTACTTTTACTTTATTTTAAAAAATCATTTGTATTTTATTCTTCTGCTTACCTTTATCTAACTTTGTTTACAAATTTCTTCATTTTGCAATCAGATTTTTTAAACCTCTTACTTTTTTCTCTTCTTCCTCACATTTTCTTTCTTCTCTTTCAGTTATTTTATTTAACCTTGCTTCTTCTTTCTTCCCTCTCATTCCATTCCTTATTTATTTCTTTATTATTAGTTTTACCTTAATTAAATTTTAACTTCATAGTATGTTCTGGGCTGGGATTTAGTTCAGTTGGTAGAGTGCTGCTCTGCACTTCCTGAGGACCTGGGCTCCATCCCCAGCATCATAAAAATAGGAGAAGCACAGGGCAGTCAATTCCCAAAGAAATCCCAAAGAAAAAACAATCAGCCATTGAAAACCCTATGAGGGTCGCTATGAGTCAGAGTAGACTCAATGGCTCCTAACAGCAACAAGAAATTTATTCTACATTATTTTCTCCATTTTCTTTTCTATGGTTATTGGTTATGTGGTAATTGGCTTTAACTGTTTTTAATTGCATTTCTGTATGTGGCTTGTTTGGGTTTTGTTGCTGTTATGGTAGTTTGTTTTCTCCTTTCTAAGTGGTACTGAAGATTGAGCCCTCACGTGAAGGCTGCTTATTAAAAAGACCCTCAAGTAAAACAAGAAGAGGTATCTATCCCAATGGATGTGCACATTGCAACTTAGAAACACAAGAAATATGAAAAAGGAAGGCAACATGACTCCTTCAAAAACTGACAACTCTTTAATACCTGAGTCCAAAGATATTGAAATGGTTGAAATGCCAAGAATTCAAAAACCTAGTTTAAAAATTATCAATATTCTCAAAGGTGATTCAAATAAACAGATGAGGTAAAAAAATTAATTCAAGACCTGGTTGAGAAATTCAACAACTTAGATGAGAAATTCATCAGAGGTAGAGATTTTGAAAAAAAATATCTTGGAAATGAAAATCTCAATAAATCAAATGAAAACCTCAGTGGAAATCATCCCTAGTAGACTTGAGCAGATATTAGAAAGAATATTGAGGATTGAAAACAAAGATAAAAGCTGGGAGAGGTAGTGTATGTCTGTAATCCCAGTGACTCGGGAGGCTGAAGCAGGAGGATTGCAAGTTTGAGACCAGAGACAGTCTGTGTAATTTGATGAGACCCTGTCACAAAAATTACAACAACAAAAAAATGGGCTGGAGCACAGCCCATTGGTAGAGCATTTTCAAAGTAGTGAGGCCCAGAGTTCAAACAACAACAACAAAGCAAAGTTAAGGAATCATTACATTTAGGTAGCCATAAAGGAAAAAAAGAATAACTATCATAACTACAACATTCAAGACCTCTGTGACATGATTAGAAGACACAGAGCCTATAAATTTGTGGTGTAGAAAAAGGAACCAAGATAGAGACAAAAAGCATAGAAAACAAATTAAGTAAAATTATAGCAGAAAATTTCCCAATCTAGACAAAGAAATGGACATCTAAGTACATAAGTTATTTAGAACCCCAAGTAGACATAACCTCTTCATGTTAAGACTATAGTTAAAATGCCAAGAATGCAGAACAAAGGAAGGATAATGAAAACTGCAAGAGAGAAACATCAAGTTATTCTACTTACAAAGACAAACCTAAGAGAATAATAGTAGAACTCTCAGAAAAAACCCTAAAGTTCAGGACAACATGGACAAATCTATTTCAAACCCTAAAATGAAATAAATCCCACAGAAGACTACTAGATCCAGCAAAAATTTCCTTTAAAATCATAAGAGGAACAAAGATTTTCTATGATAAGAATAAACTAAAGCTATTCATGACTACTAAGCCAGCCTTGCATAAAATACTTAAAGGAGTAGTAAACAGAAGAAGAAAGATATATGCAAGCCTGAGAACTCACAAAATAATAAATCTCACTAGGATAACAGATGAATAAATGAGAAATAGGAAAGAATCAAACATTATTAACTCAATACACCAGCAAACCTCTAAGATGAAGAAGGGAGAAGTTAGTGCATATACCTCTCAATAGTAAATATAAATGTAAATGGTCCTAACTCTGCAATTAAAAAATACAGACTCACTGAATGGATTCAACAACAAGATCTAACTCTGCAAGAAACATACTTCATTGGTAAAGACATATACAGACTGAAATTGAAAGATGGATAATGACATTCTAAGAAAACAGAATCCAAAGTCAAGTAGGAACAGCCATTCTTATGTCACATAAAGACTTCAAGCCAAAATTAGAAGGAATAAAGAAGGTAACTACATATGAACAAAGAGAGTAATCCATCAAGAAGATATAATGACTGCAAATATATATGGACCAAATATTTGTACACACAATTTCATAAAACAAACAATAGTTGACATAAAAGGAAAGATAGATTCAGATATAATAAAAATGAGTGACATTGATATCACATTCATTAATAGATAGGTCATCCAGACAAAAAAATAAACAAAACACAGAGTTAAACTGGACAATAGATAAAATAGACTCAACACACATTTACAGAATACACCATCCAGTAACTGTAGATTATGCAATCTTCTCAGCCCATGGAACTGTCCCCCAAATAGATCACATTTTGTGCCAAAAAGCAAGTCTTAAAAATAGGAAAAAAAGAGAAATAATTTCTCTTACTTTACCAGATAACACTGAAATAAAATTGTAAATCAATAGAAAAAAAACTATAGTGAATATATTAATACTTGGAGATTGAATAGTACCCTTTTGAATGAACACTGGGTCATTGAAAAATCAGAGAAGAAATAAAAAAATTCCTAGAATCAAATGAAAATGAAAACACAACATACTTTAACCTTTGGGGTATGGCAAATGTGTTTTAAGGAGGGAAGTTTATAGTTATGAATGCCTACACTAAAAGTCAGAAAGATCACAAATAAATAACCTAGTGACATATCTGAAGGTATTAGGAAAACAACAGGCCAAACCCAAAATCAGTTGTTGTTGATGATGTTATTAGGGACCATCAGGATTGGTTAGACTATGTACATCTATATACAATAGATGAAATACCAATGCTGTGCCATGCTTGGGACTATATCAGTGCTTCTTTGATTATAGGGATTTTGATGGCTGATTGTTTTGGGAGTGGACTGCTGTGTCCTTTTCCCAAGCCTAATAGTACCTGGTATTCCCACGTGGTCTCCTATCCAAGGACTAATGAGGCCTGACCCTGGTTAGCTTCCAAGATTTGATAAGATTGGGCACCAGTGTAGTATGGTTGTAATCAGTAGATAGAATAGAATATATCAGAGTTGAAATAAATGAAATGAAGACTAAAAGAAAAGTACAGATGATCAGTGAAACAAAGAGCTGACCCTTTGAAAAGATAAGCAAAACTGACAAAGCCTTAGCCAAGCTAACCAAAAGAAAAAGAGAGAAGATAAAAATTAATAAAGTTAGATGGGAAAGAGGAGATGATACTCTAGATACCACTAAAATCCAGATGATCATTAGGAAGTGTTTTGAAAAATTATATTTTAATAAATGGGAAAACCTAGAAGAAATGGATAAATTTCTAGACACATATGACCTACTAAAAATGAACCAAAAGGATATATATAACTTAAATAGATCTATAACAAGCAATGAGAATGAAATAGTAATAATCTCACAACAAAGAAAAGCCCAGGGCTGGATGGAATCACTGTTAATTTCTTCCTGACCTTGAGAGAAGAACTAACACCAATTCTCCTCAAATTATTCCCTAAAGCAGATAGGGCAAGAATGCTTGCAAACTCATTTTATAAGGCCACTATTTTCCTGATACTGAAACTAGATAAAGACACAACAAATAAAGAAACTATGGACCAGTTTCTTGGATGAAGATAGATACCAAAATCCTCACTAAAATTCTTGCAAACTTAATTTAACAACACAAAAATGATCATTCCAGGCATGTAATGCTGGTTCAAACATACAAAAGTCATTAAATGTAATACAGCACAAAAATGAAATCATGGACAAATATGACATGATCATCACAAAAGATGCAGAATTAGCCTTTGACAAAATTTAATATTTCTCCATAATAGAAGCTCTGAATAAGCTAGGAATGGAAGTATCATACCTCAATAAAATAAAGGATATACATGACAAACCTGTAGCCAACATCACAATAAATGGGGAAAAAATGAAAGCATTTTCTCTAAACTCAGGAATGAGATAAGGATATACACTGCCTCTAATCTTATTCAATATAATGCTTGAATTTTTAGCCAGAGCAATATGGCAAGAGAAATAAAAGGGATACAAATAGGAAAGGAAGAATTCTTTTTTATCTGCATTTGCAGATGATATGATCATATACTTACAAAGTTCTAAAAACTCCAACAAAAAATTCTTACATTTCATGTACTTTCAGCAAAGTAGCAGGGTATGAAGTCAACATTCTGAATCAGTAACTTTTTATATACCAATAATGAACATGCTGGAAATGAAATCAAGAAGGCTATCCCATTCAAAATAGCCTTAAAAAACCCAGGAATAAACCTAACAAAGAAGGTGAAAGTCTTCTACAATGAAAACTATAAAAACACTGAAGAAAGAAACTGAAAACCTCACATGTTCATGGATCAACAGAATTAATATTGTGAAAATTGCCATATTTCTGAAAGCAATCTACAGATTCAATGCAATCCCCATCAAAATTCCAAGGAAATTCTTCAGAGAAACAGACTAACTAATGCTAAAATTCATTTGAGAACACAAAAGACTTTGAATATCCAAAGCAATCCTGAGGAGGAGGAGCAATGCTGGAAATATCACAATACCTGATTTCAAATTACATCTCAGGGCTACAGTAACAAAAACAACATGTTAGTGGCACAAAAACAGACATGAAGACTAAATAGAATATAATAGAAAACCCAGAAATAAATATATACAGTGACAACCACCTGATTCTCAACAAAGGGGCCAAAAACATATGTTGGAGAAAAGATAGCCTCTTCAACAAATGGTGCTTGGAGAACAGGATATCCACATGTAGAATAATGAAATTAGATAACTATCTCTTACCCTGTACAAAAGTCAGTTCAAAGTGGATCAAAGACCTTAATCTGAGATCTGAAATTTTGAGACTACTAGAGGAAAACGTAGGGGAAATGCATTAATATGCATAGGCAACCACTCTGTGTACAGGAAATTTTAATAACTCAGGAAATAATTATAAGAATTGACAGCTGGTATTGCATCAAATTAAAGCACTTCTACATAGCAAAGGAAACAATTACCAGAGTGAAGAGACCCCCTACAGAGTAGGAGAAAATCATGTTAGCTATTCATTTGAGATGAGATTTATATCTAGAATATATGAAGTACTTGAAACATTAAACATTAAAAGAATAAATAATATAATCAATAAATGGGCAAATGAATTGAGCAGATTTTTTCAAATGACCAAGAAGTACATGAAAAATGTCCACCATTGTTACCCATCAGAAAAAGGCATATTAAGTCTATATTGAAGTTCAATCTCACCCCCATCAGAATGGCTACCATCGAGAAAACAAACAATAATAAATACTGGCAAGGTTGCAGAGAAAAAGAAACACTTATATCCTGTTGGTGGAAATGTAAATTGGTATCGCCACTATGGAAATCAGTATGGAGATTCCTCAAAAACTAAAACTCAAACTATTTTATGATACAGCTATGACAGTCCTGGGTACTTAACTGAAAGAATCAGAGTTATCATACAATAGAGATACCTGCACACTTGTTTATTATAGCACTATTTGCAATATCCAAGTTATAGAATCAGTTTAGATATCCATCCACAGATGAATGGATGAATAAAATTTGGCCTATATATACAACAGAATTTTATTCATCCATAAAGATTGTTGAAATTAAGTCATTTGCAGGAAAATGAATGGAACTGGCAATCACCAGGTTAAGTGAAATTAAGCCAGATTCAGAAAGACAAGTATTGCATATTTTCTATCATGTGTGGAATCTAGATTTTTGAAAAGACATAAAAGTAGAAGGGGGACATTTTTGGGAAGAAGAAGGGTACCAAAGGGCGGGGTTACAGGGGACAAGAGAAGATAATAGGAACATGTATGAAGATATCACAATGAAACCCATTATTTTGGACTATTATTATATACCAATAAAAAGAAAGACAAGGGATAGGGAGAGTTAGGGAGGGAAGAAAGTAGAAGAGGAGTCTGAGGAAAGGTCTAAAGGTGGATAGGGATTGATGGTGGTTTTATTGTTAAGATGGAAAATTTACTAGAGCTATGGTACTGGTAGAGGTCGATTTTAGCTTTGAGATTGAGTTGTCTGTAAAATATTCATATGATTTTTCTTAGGTATTGAAGTTTGGACTAGAGCTCAGTTTAATTATTATGACTGGCATGTACATGTTGGAGTCAGACACCTAAGAGTTCTAACAGAGACCATGGAAGATTATTCAACTCAATTTGAGAAGAGATTATGGACTGGGCAATGAGGCCATTGATACAGTTAAGGACCCTGAGTACAACAGGTAAAACACTATTGTCAGTGCTTCTCTGCTATTCATAGGGTTTTCAAAGGTGGATTGATTTTTGGGAGTGGGTTGCTGGGTCCTTCTCCCAATTAAGGAATTAGTAGAATAAAAAGGGAAGAGGAATCTCTCAATAATGAGGTCTCTGGGAATTGTTGTTAGGTGCCATTGAGTCAGGTCTGACTCAAAGCTACCTTATGTACAACACAACAAAACACTCCCCAAAATTGTGCCATGCCTGGAATTGTCAGCACTTCTTTGCTATTCATAGGGTTTTCAATAAGAAGAAAATAAGCAAGCAGGATGATAGAAAAGAAAGTTGCTATTTCTATGAGTTTTCTGAGCATATTGAGAAGTTATAATAGAGTGATGAACACCAGATTCAACAGAAAGAGATCTTTAAGGCCCTTTGAAGAATGATTTCAGTAAATT
The DNA here is from genome assembly GCA_007922755.1 of Pedetes capensis. Classification (NCBI taxonomy): domain Eukaryota; kingdom Metazoa; phylum Chordata; class Mammalia; order Rodentia; family Pedetidae; genus Pedetes; species Pedetes capensis. The sequence goes on along the minus strand of VMDO01010250.1, from coordinate 16,993 downwards.
TCAGTAAATGTGAGGCAAATAAATATGATGATTGAGCACTGAGGAGCAGACCATTAGATCATATATCAAGCTCAGTCATAAAGGGAAAAAAGATGTATTTCTAAGTTCAAGATTTGGTAGGGATAGTGGTTGGTTTTGTTTACCTTTGGAACCACATTTTTTGATTAGTACCTCTGTTTTTCCACAAAGTGGCTATATGATCTAGAATAGTTAAGTTAACCTTAAGATAACTCAGTTTGCTCATATTTTAAAATGAGGTACTAACAGTTCCAACTTCTAGGGCTGTTAAGTGAATTTACACTACACAAGTTAATTAAAATTGTGCCTCTTCTATATTAGTTCAGGCTTCTACAACTAATTACTATAGCTGAGATGGCTTAAATAACAAACATGTATTTCACACATTTCTGGAGGCCCAGAAGTCCATGATCGAGGTGCCTGCTGAGAACCCTCCTCCTATTCATTGTATTTTCACATGGCAGAAAGTGAGAGGATGCTAGCTGTCTTAATGGCTCTTTTTATGAGGACATTGGTCTTACTATAAGGCTTCCTCTCATGACCTAATAACTTCCCCAAAGCCCTATCTTTAAATAACCCCACGTTGAGGTTTCAACATTTCAACCTATGAATATTTGGGGAGAAACAAACATTCAGCCTATGATACCACAGTAAGCCCTTAATACATATTAACTGCCATTAGAAGCTGTGATTATAAAATGTAGGGCTGGCTCACTTTCTGAGAATTATTGAGAGAAAGATGTTAGGGCTGAAAGCAAAGGTTAATCTTTGGGAAGATGCTATGCAGAATAGATGAGCAAGTTCTCCAAGGACAACAGAAAGATTGGCAAATGGAGCTGAAGACCGATGTTAACCTGCTCCTAGAGTCTCTGTGCTCCTTGGCCTCCTCTAGGCAACAGGGTCAAGGAACTTGTTAGACTCCTCTTGCTTCTAAAAGCCCTTGAAACAGTGCTTGGCTAATACTCTGTTAAGTCAGCTTGACTGCTGCTTACTGTGCAGACCTAGGAGCCAGGAATAAAGTTGAAAGCTTTTGATTCATTTTTAAATTTAATTTAGAAATAGATTGTCAGATTTCTTTGAGTAGGATATTAAAATTTGCATGAAGGTTAGAATGCTAAAGAATTTAGAGATCTTGGACCATATGGCTAAAAATCAGAGTTTGGCACCCTACTTGGTTTTCTAATGAATATTTCATTTTGTGCACTTTGTCAGATTTATCGACTGTATATTCATTTACTTATATGAAATTAAAAAGAAAAGGGCAGCCACTCTGTGGATTGGAGAATTTCTGAAGTATTTGTAAATTAAATGTCTGACAGCAGTGTTGTACAACTGTAGGCAGTGATTATGAAAATGAAAATCACCCTGTGGATTCCATATCCATGTCACTAATGATGTGTGAGCATTGTGGAAAAGCAGTCAGAAAACTAGCATTATTAAAATGATTAACTGGCAAGGGATAGTGACTTAATATTGGGAGCAATTGGGAGTACCAAATAACTGGAAATTGTCAAAACTATTTGCGGAAAATTTAAAAAATGAACTAAATTTTGTTACATACATGGGATCTATCCAAACATTTCACTATAGTGAAGGCCCAGTACTCTAACACCATCCTTTTATTTGATAGTAGTTTTAGATATTTTTTGAGAGGTCCCTCCCCTCCCCTCCTGTAGATAATAGAAATAATTAAAGAATAGATTTAATCAAGTTGAAGTTGGAAATAAAATCTCAGAAGAGAGTTCCACTGATATATAGTTCCTTAGTTGGACATGACTCAATAGCACCTAACAATACTAACAGCAAACTCTTTACAGCTTTGTTGCCGGAACTTCAGTGGAGAAATCGCTTTGATGTTTTGCAGCTAGAGTTTACAAACATTAAATAAGACAGCAAATATTTGAGTAGTAAGAATTCCATAGTATTTTGTTTCATGTAAGTGTGTGTTCATATAGGACTGTGATATAAAATGAATATCTTATTGTAGCTTTCAAAATTTGAAGGAGAATAATTGGAAGTATATTAGGGCAAAAACACATAAGTAGAATAGGAAATTGTAAATATCATATTGAATTATTAGAAAGTCACATCATTGAATCCATGGATCTACCTCTGCAAAATAGATTATAAAGTAACAATTGATAAGTTATTTGAACATAGGGATGTTGGGATAAAAATCCAAGTTGGGCTTTTCTTTTTTAGAATCTAGCGTGGAGTTTAGTATTATTATACAATTAGATTTACTAGTACATATATTATTAGTAGATTGGATAAAAATATAAGAACCACACGTCCTCTGACCTCAAGGAGCCAGAAGCCAAAAACAAGACTCAGAAACTGAAAACATAGCAGGGTTTGGGGTTGAGCATAAGAATCTGATCCAAATGTTCAGAGGCTATTGATAACAGAACATTTTGGAATAGACACAAATTCATATGACACTGCTTCTCTTTTATTGTTACCTTTTGAAGTAAACATTTATTTTGCCTACTTAGTATCTAATGTGGAAAGCACAGACTTCGGTTGTCCAAAAGGAAAATGTCACATAAACTATGTTGTAGTTTTTCCTTAGTGATTTTTATTGGGATTGACCGATGGCCCTATTTGTGGAAAAATAATTTCTTGTACTATTAGGCTTGAACGATGTGCCCTAATCAAGATTTCTACCCCCTTCTTTTGCCTGTAACTTTTACACAGAAATTAGAAAGCACTTTGAAGATGATTTGAGGATGGCTTCTATGTCCTCTTCTATGCCACCATTTCCTTTATGGAAAAGTCTAGGAATATTTGTCTTTGAGTTGACAGCACTTTGAACAATTCTGACTTCCTCACAGTGGGACAGCAGTCCATATTTACTGACCTGAACAGCTGAATCAATCTGAAAACTAGAGTAAAATACTACCAGAAAATGAAAACAATAATTTAACAGAATCATGAGTCCCAAAGACTTAAGGTGGCAAATACATGCATTAATTGTAAACAAAATGACCTGATAACCTGATTATGTAGCTATATTTCTCATGTTTTTGAATACCTATTCTTTTCTCCTTAAAACAAATGAGTAACTTGATGAGTAAGGGAAAATGGTGTACTTGACTCTTCATTCTTGATCTATTCCTTAGTGTGAGTGGTAGTGACTAACAATTTAGAGCAGGGTCTCTACTTCCAGAAAATCTATGTCCAGATTTCTGTACAGTATGGGTTTTATCAAGTCAAATTGACTTTGGGAAATAAAGGGAATGTATAAACTAACATATCTGAGAAAAGTTACATTGTGGGGTTTTGTGACAGTTTGTTCAAGATCTCAGCTCCTTTCTTTTTAACTTTCTTAGCTCTGCCCGTTTCTCTGTGCTTACAAGGTACTACTTTATTCCTTAGATTCTTCCTTGATGGTTCAATGTTTTGCAGCAATTCTGGCTCTTGCATTTACACACTGAAATTCCAAGGTGAGTAGATTGTACCACTGACTCATATGTCCCAGAATAAGTCCATAAATTAATTAATTAATTAACTAATGAATTAATTAATTTAGAATCCTTGGGTTTCAAAATCACCTGTGAACCACTTTCAGGAGCTAGAGGAAAGGATTAGGTACACTGGCTTAGCTAAAGTTGAAAACTCTCTCCTGGCAGTGAGAATGGAATCAAATCCCTGGCAATAGCATGGATTAGGCAGGGAAATCAGATTGTTCTCTTCCTCTTTCTCCTTGCCATTTACATGTTGGAAAAATAATGCCATATGTCTTATAAATCTGTAATCTTCTCTTTTTGACTGATTGTATCCTGAGGCTGTTGTTTAATATGGCCACCAATTCCTTACGATTCCATCAGTTTGGGCTACAGGGCAAGGACAAAGGAGGAGGAAGTCATGGCTCAGCACCACTCTCTTGCATTGTTTTCATGAGGATTTAATATATTTAAACGAATAAATATTTCATATTTGCTTATGCCCTTAAGAAAAGATTCAGAGCCTTAAAAATTTTGCTAAACAAATTTGGTGGAGGACTGGGAGAGTAGCTTAGTGGCACAGTGCTTGCCCAACATGTACATGGATCTGGGTTGATCCCCAGCAGTGCAAAATAAAAATATGAACTAAATTTGATGGAGTTTAGGTCTATGGATCTTCCCATGTGACCTTGTGGAAATGAAACTCTGTTATGGTGTATGCATTTGGACTTGTTTCCTACTGTCATTCTTTTTGATACATATTTGTCCTGTTCTTATATGCATTTTGCCTTAATCAAGTTTACTTTTGGTTGTTATTTCTTTGCTTGTTATTTGATTTATTCATTTGTAACATATATAGTATATTTGTTTATTTGATTATCCTTGAAATTTTACCATATATGTCTAGCTTTAAAAACTGTGAGCTAACGTTGTTGTTGTTAGGTGCCGTCGAGTCCAGTCCAACCCATAGCAACCCTATGTACAGCAGATCAAAACACTTGCCGATTCTGTGCCAGGCAAACAATCTTATTTATGTTTAAACGCATTGTTGCAGACACTGTGTCAATCCATCTGGTGGAGGGTTTTCCTCTTTTGCATTGACCTGCCACTCTCCCAAACATGATGATGTCCTTCTCCAGGGATTGATCTCTCCTCACTATATGTCCAAAATATGTAAGATGCAGTCTGGCCATTCTTGCTTCCAAGGAGCACTCTGGTTGCAGTCCTTCTAGGACAGATTTGTTGGTTCTTTTGGCAGTCCATGGTACATTCAATAGACGTCTCCAGCACCACAATTCAAAAGCATCAATTCTTTTTCTGTCTCCCTTGTTCAATGTCCAGCTTTCACAACCATATGATGCCACTGAAAATACCATGGCATGAGTCAGACGCACCTTCGTCTTCAATGTGACATCTTTGCTTTTCAATACTCTAAAGAGATCTTTTGCCACAGCTTTTCCTAGGGCAATGCGTGTTTTGATTTCTTGACTGCTGCTTCCACGGGTATTGATTATAGAGTCAAGCAAAGCAAAATCTTAGACAACCTCAATCTTTTCTCCATGTATTGTGAAGTTGTATGCTGACCCAGTCGTAAGGATTTTTGTTTTGTTGATGTTTAGTCGTAACCCATATTGAAGGCTATGATCTTTGAACTTGGTCAGTAAATGTTTTAAATCCTCTTCACTTTCAGCAAGCAGAGTGGTGTCATCTGCATAACGCAGGTTGTTAATGAGTCTTCCTCCAATCTTGATGCCACGTTCTTCCTCATAAAGTCCAGCTTCTGGGATTATTTGCTCAGCGTATAAATTGAAGAGATAGGGTGAGAGTATACAGCCCTGACGCACACCTTTCTCAACTTTAAACCACTCAGTGTTTCCTTGTTCTATTCGAACAACTGCCTCCTGGTTCATGTACAGATTTCTCATGAGCACAATTAGGTGTTCTGGTGTTCCCATTTTCCGAAGTATTATCCATAATTTGTTATGATCCACACAATCAAATGCCTTTGCATAGTCAATAAAACATAGATAGACATCTTTCTGATATTCTCTGCTTTCAGCTAATATCCACCTGACATCAGCAATGATGTCCCTGGTTCCCCGCCCTCTTCTGAATTCCACTTGATTTTCCGGTAATTCCCTGTCTATATACTGCTGCAGTCGCTTCTGAATGATCTTTAGTAGAATTTTGTTGGTGTGTGATATTAATGATATTGTCCGATAGTTTATACATTCAGTTGGATCCCCTTTTTTGGGAATAGGCACAAGTATGGATCTCTTCCAGTCAGTTGGCCAAGTACCTGTTTTCCAAATCTGTTGGCATAGACATGTTAACACCTCCAGTGCTGCATCTGTTTGTTGAAACATCTCTATTGGTATCCCATCAATTCCTGGAGCCTTGTGTTTTGCCAGTTCTTTCAAGGCTGCTTCCACTTTGTCCTTCAACACCATTGGTTCCTCTTCATATACAACCTCTTGGAATGGTTGGCCATCTACCAATTCTTTCTTGTATAACGACTCTGTGTATTCTTCCCATCTTCTTTTGATGTTTCCTGCATCATTTAATACTTTTCCTGTAAAATCTTTCACTACTGCCACTCGAGGCTTGAATTTTTTCTTTTTCTTTCTTTTTTTTTTTTTTGCGGTACTGGGGGTTGAACCCAGGGTCTCCCACCTGCATGCTCTGCAAGTGCTGGAGCACTGAGCTGCACCTCAGCCCATTTTTTTTTTTTTACTTTTTTTGAGACAGGGTCTCACTAAGTTACGCCGACTGCCTCTGGTCTCGAACTTGCGATCCTCCCGCCTCCACCTCTGCAGCCTCTGGGATTACAGGTGTGTGCCACCACTCCCGGCCCCGAGGCTTGAATTTTTTCTTCACTTCCTTAAGCTTGAGTAACACAGAGTGCATTCTTCCCTTTTGATTTTCTGCCTCCATCTTCTGGCACATGTTATTATAATATTTGTTTTTGTCTTCTCGAGGTGCCCTCTGAAATCTTCTCTTTAGTTCCTTAACTTCATCATGTCTTCCTTTTGCTTTAGCTGCTGGACGTTCAAGAGCAAGGTCCAGTGTCTCTTTTGACATGTAATTTGGTCTTTTCTTTTTTTCTTGTCTTTTTAAGAACTTTTTGCTTCCTTCTTGAATGATATCTTTTATGTCATGACACAACTCTTCTGGTCTCCTGTCATTTGTGTCCAATGCATTAAACCTATTTTTGAGGTGGTCTCTGAACTCAGGTGGGATATACTCAAGATCATACTTTGCCTCTCATATACTTGTTCTAATTTTCTTCAGCTTCAGTTTGAACTTGCATGTGAGAAGTTGATAGTCTGATCCACAGTCAGCACCTGGTCTTGTTTTGACATTTTGTATAGAGCTTTTCCATCGTCTCTTTCCACATATGTAGTCAATTTGATTCCTGTATGTTCCATCTGGTGAAGTCCATGTGTATAGTCTCCGTTTATGATGTTGAAGAAATGTATTTGCAATGAATAGGTCATTGTTCTGACAAAATTCTATCATGCGATCTCCAGCTTCATTTCTGTCACCAAGACCATATTTTCCAACCACTGAGCCTTCTTGTTTCCAACCTTAGTATTAGTGGTTCTTAACTAGAAGTTATTTTGCCCCAGTGGGTATTTGGCAATGCCTGAAGCTTTTTCCATGTTTAAGAGGGATAGGTGAATGCTACTTGCCTTCAGTGGGTAGAAGACAATGATCCTGCTGAACACCCTACCATGCATGAGACAACCCCTTACCACTGAATTACCTGGCCAAAAATTTCAGCAGTGCTGAGGTTGAGAGACTTTGAGTCACACGACAACTTAATCTCCCATCTATTGATGTTAGCCTTTAGAATCATTATTTCTCCTTTTTTGTTGTTGTTATAAGGTGCCATCGAGTTCTAGTTGACTCATAGCAACCCTCCTGGAATTTTCAATGGCTAATTGTTTCTGGATTGCCTCAGGAGTGGTTTGCCACGTCCTTCTCCCATTTTTGCGGTGCTGGGAATCCAACTCAGGACTTCAGATACTGCAAAGCCATGCTCTACCAACTAAGCAATATCCCAGCCACTATTTCTCCTCATTTACTTGCTTTTTATTCCAGTTTTTGCAGTGGTGTTGTATTGTAAAATCCCCTGCTCCCATCATTTTTCTCATCCTAGTTCCTGCTTACTATTATTATATTTTGAGACTTTTCCTACCTTTTGTGAAATCAACCGTGCTACAAATCCTTTTGAAGCTTTAGTTGTGCCATAGAGAGAGGGTCACTTGGAACATGTAGCACTAAGCTGGAAGTCTCCTGTGTCTCTTTCAGAATGCAATACAAAAGTGTGCCTAATAAAAGGTCCATCATATCTATCACACCAGAAGTTCAAATAACAGATTAAGGAAGGGCAAATACACTGTGTTGTCATTTTGCAAACTGTGCTTTTGCAATACAGCCTCTGCTGGCTAACAGTCAGCACCATTAGCCAACTCTGGAGAATGGAAAGATGACAGATGGTGATGTTTTCACATCAAAGTCAAGTTAGTGAAATGGGCCTGTTTAACTCTCTTGCATACATGATTTTCTTGCCTGTTCAGCTAAATTTTAAGTTCAGATTCTTTGAGATAAAACTACATCCAATTCTTCTAGCCACTGATGGATCAACTTTAGGAAACATCAGTGTATAACAGCAAGAACAGGTGCTTGATCCTTCCCTATTAGGGGCCGCTCTTGCAGAAGGATGGGTAGTCAGCACTGTCACTAGGTGCTGTGCAGAGCTGTCAGGTGCAATAGTTCATCTTTGACTTCCTTTGTTTTGGGAACTCATTCCTGTCAGAGTTGGAATAAGTAATTTGAACACTTTAGTTACAGCCAGCAGAAATGGAATCAATATATGCCAGGATTAACTTCAGTGATTAATCCCAGGATCAATGAACCAAATGATTATCATTTCTGCCAGCTGAAGATTCTGGAATGCAGAAGTGGCTTGATTTTCCTCAGCTGTCTTCTGCAGAGGGCATATCTGAAGCCACTGATTTTTCACTTTCCCTGCCCTACAGTTGCTCCAGTGATGCCTTTATGCTGCAGCCAATTCCTGTGTTACATGGTGGGGTGCTCAAAGCCAGATTTGACAATAAGAGACAAAGTTCACTTAGCCTGGGGTCCTACATCTCCAAGGATAATGACAAGCTAGTGAAACTTCTAACTTTTTAATCAGGGTGATTATTCTGACTCTGTATTGTGGGTCAGCTGGTTATGATTTGCTGTTTTCCAAGGAGTACAGAAGGAGGCTTGAGGAAAGGATGGAAATGTGATTGCCTAATTGAAGGCTCTGGGCATCAATCTACTTGCAGGTGAGAATTATTTCAGTAGAGGTGCTTCCAAGGGGAGATGCCAGGCACAGCACACCCCCATACAAGTAACAAAACTGCGGGTTTGCCATGTGCTGAGCACAATGTTCGGTATTCTATAAATCTTACTTTATTTAAAGATCACAATGACTATTTGTGATAGGTGTTATTAGTATCATTTAGCAGATAATGAGACTAAATTTTAGTCACTTAAGTCCCTTTCCCAAAAATACATACCTAACTTGAACCCATGTGATTATATGTTCATTGGTTTCATTTACTCGTTTACCATCCATGTATGGATACAGAGAAATGGCTCTTGTTATGGGTTGAATTGTATCCTTCCTCAATATGTTAAAGTCTTGACTCCCAGAACTTTAAGATTTGATCTTATTTTGAAGCAGGTTCATTGTAGACGTAATTAAGTAAGATGAGTGGAGTGGTCCCCTAATCCAAAACGACTAGTGTTCTTATAAGAAGACAGCCACATGAACTCAGACTGAGAATGCCTTGCAAAGATGGAGGACTATAGTGAAAACCTACAAGGAACACCAAAGATTTCCCATAAACCATGTAGTTTAGAGGATACATGGCTTCATTCTCTTCAGACTTCTCCTCTATAACTGTGAGACAATACATTTCTGTTGTTTGAAGCTACCCAGTTAGTGTTCCTCTGTGAGGGCAATTTAAGGTGACATGGGTTAAAAGCATATGTATCTATGTATGTATGTTTGGAATGCATGTTAAAACGAACAAGAAACATCTAATCCCTAAAGCCTTCTATGTATAGATCAGAAGCCCAAGAGTAGTGGTGAGGTCAGAAACCTGGTGCATGAGCTTGGCAAACACAATTGTTATAAATTAATTCTTGTGTACAAAGTTGCCAGACACTATCTAGGCTGAGGAGTCTGGGTCACAAAATGCTCTCCATCTCTGGAGTCAGAACTGCTTTGTTGTGAGGTCCTACCACATTTGAGGTTTGTGACCTTGAGGGAAATGTCTTAAATTGTCCTTTGTTTCAGTTCCTTATCTGTAAAATGAGGAGAATGATAAGAATTAGGTCAGTGTAAACTAATGAATGTCAACTGTTTAGCACGTTTGGCATAGTCAAGTGTTCCAAGCCAAGTACTGTGATTCACACCTATAATCCCAGCAACTGGGGAGGCTGAGGCAGCAGAATCTTGAGTTTGAGGCCAGAGGCAGCCTGTGCAACATAGTGAGATGTTGGCTCAAAATAAAAAATTTAAAACAGGGATTTGAGATTGCAGATCAGCAGTAGAGCACTTGCTTAGTATGTGTGAGGTTGTGTGTTGAGCTCCCCAGTTCTGCAAGAAAAAAAAAGAAGCGTTCCATAATAGGATGTTATCATTGTGTCTTTTACAACTACTTGAGGTAGGCACTATTATCCCCATTTTATAAATGACAAAATAGAGGTTTAAAGGGCCTAAGTGATTTCTGAATTACTGTAGTGGCAATAATGCCACAGGGTCACACAAACTCCACATGTAGCCCTCCAAATTTGAGGGTATGTTCCTTTCACTACAGAGCCTTCCAAACAAGAGAATGCAGCTTCATCTGCTAAATGAAAGGTTGGTACACATTAGGAAGAAAGGGCAGGTAAAAGGCATTATGTATGAAATGAGCCCCCTCAGCTGTTTGACCACCACCTGAGAATGCTTTAGTGTTGTTGGGATGCTCATGGAGGTTCCACTGTGAAGAAGATCCTTTCTTCATCCATGTCAGGATCAATCAGTGAATCTGACTTTTTAATGTTTCAGTAACCCGGGAATGTGCCATATCATGGAAGAGAGTGGAAGGGTGTACCAAAGGGAGCATAAGTTGAAGATGGGTAAGTTCTCTTTCTTTCCCCATTAGGCTTATGAAATAAGGTGATCCAAGACTGGACATCAATATTTTTAAAAGCCTGTTGGCTAGAAATGCCAAGTTTTTTTTTTTTCTTGTTGCTCTAGAGATGGATTTAAAAAGAGGGCTAAATATAACTTTTTAATAGACTCTTTGGTTATACAGAGGGAAAGCCAATGCCAAAACATAGCATCAAAATAGAGAAATATAAGAAACCATGGAATTAAATTATTTGTCTATACAATAATATAAACATTATTTCTATTGTGGATTGAATTTCAAGGTAAAAAGGGAAGATGGGTACTTCACAATGAAATATTCACCAATGTGCACACACTGATCACCACCGTGTGCTCTGAACAAATGGGGATGGGTATTAAAAGCAGTTAGAGATTCCAGAACTAAAGAATTTTGTCACTGATAGAGACACAAAAGCCATTTCAAATAATATGCTGCTCCTGAACTCTTAGCCTCAAACCACTTTCCTGATAAAATTACAGAGCCTGTTACATTTATATCTATATTAACTTTTGGCCCCTGCACCATGACAATAGTAGAAAATTAATCACAGAGCCTAATTGTGTGAATCAATGAGGGAAAAATCTGAATTACTGACAATACCATATGCCAGAAGGGTTTAACAAGAATGAAGTTTTATTATTGTTATGTGGCATACATGTAAGTTCCAAATTTAAAAGCTCTTTCAATAATCTCACATGACATAATGTATTGAAATCATTCCCATTTGTTAAAAATTCCTTCTATGTATAAATGAGTTATTGGTAAGTGTTGAAGGAATCCTCAAGCCCCCTGGCTACTAATCTTAGTCAAAATCTAAATTGTGTGACTTTGAATACACACACAGAGGAATTATTTTGGATATTTTACTTTATACTACTTTCAATATGAGATCAGGCATTCAGAATTAATTGATTAGCAACAGTTGATATTTTCTAATATACTAAATATGCTATCTGGGGAAGACTCCTTTGCTTTGGAAAACATTCCTCTCTGTAAAGAAGCAGAGTACCAGCAGGTGGCGATGTAACTCCACTGGTCTATGGAGAGTTCCTTGGTGAAAAGTCCCTGTTCAGGCTGGAAGCAGCGCAAAAATGTTCCTTTCCACTGAGAAAGGTGGAAAGTCCACATATAGCTGCAGAGGGCTGGTAAAATACCTGTTCTCAGAGTCTTTTTCTTTTGTGGGAGAGAAGATCCTATGAGCTCATGCATCCTTCTAGTAGCACTTGGGTGACCTTGTTATTTTACAGGGTAGGCTTGGAAAGCCCTGTCAGAGACCATTGGTCTGATGCCTGAGTCGGAGCTGCAGAAGTAAGAATTGTGTGCTCTCTGGAAAGGCAGTTTCTTCCAACATTTTCAGGGTGGGGAAAACACCAAGAGGGAACACAGCTCCTCATTTCTCTTCGCTGCCCTGGGGGATAAAGGATCCCCTGGGTGGTGCTCAGCAACCCAAGTTGAGCTGGAAGGAACCTTGGAGTTCAAGGCCATTCTCATTTCACAGAGAAAGTGACTGAGCAAATAAATAGGGTTCAGTGGGTTAGAAAGGGGGAGCGATTCCAATATTTATAATAGTCAAGTGTTCAAAACTCCATTTTAGTTGCTATTTGACATCCATTTGAGTAAAGTTTTTGAAATCGTGAGGAGAACCAAGGAGTCAGTTGCCAATAGCTGTCTCCACCTGGTTACTTTTCTCCCTTCCCTCCCTCCTTCTTCCTTCCTTTCCCTCTTTCCCTTCCCTTCCCTACCTTCCCCCTTCCTTCCTTCCTTCCTTCCCTCCTCTTTCCTTATTTCTTTTCGTTATTGGGTTCAATATTGGGTTCTAAGATCATGTGCAGACTAGCATGTGTTCAGCCTCTGAACTGCGCTGCCAGTCTCTTTTATTTTTCATTTTGAGCCAGGGTCTCCCTAAGTTGTGCTGGCTGCTTCTGGCCTCAAACTCACCATTCTCCTTTCTCAGTCTCAGCAGTGGTTGGGATTACAGGCATGAGCCATGGCTCTGCGTTCTTCTGTCTTTTTCTAACACACACTTAATTCCCTATGAGAAGGATTTTCATCAGTGTGGGTAATTTAGTAGTTATCAGTGCTGGTTATTTCTGTTAGATGATGTCGAGTCAGTGTCTGACTCAGCAACCCTACATACAACAGGTGAAACAGTATTCTTAGTGCTTCTCTATTAGTCATAGGGTTTTCAATGATTGATTGTTTTTGGGGTGTGGGGGGCCGGGTCCTTCTCCTGTTAGCAATGCTAGCTGTACATTAAAAACATCCCCTGTTGGAGTAAAATACTCCTTCATGGAGATGCCAGCTAAGGTAGTCTTTGGCAAAGTATCATGAAACTTTTGATTGGTTCACTTTGGTGCCCAGGCTGCTCTCTTATTCCACATAGGTTGTTTGGGTATTAGCCATTCCTTGGTACTGCATGAAAACACTTGTCCCTGACATCATTCTTATTTTTGCCATTTCATCCAAATTGCCCCTTCACCATATAGGTGAAATCCTGAGGTTGTCAAACGTGGGTCTCATTTGAAGAACAAATGTTTACAGTGATATATTTTATCCTGTCCAATACTAAATAAAAAGACGTAGAAATCACACAGATTGTGAAGGGGAGACACAGGAGGCTCAGTGAGCCAAGAGGGAAAAGAGAAAATAGTAGACTTGTGCAGTAAAAATACAGTGACTTCGACAGCAAGGGAATTGCTGTGCTTGACAGGCGGGAACAGAGTCAGCAGTAGAGTGATGGCGAGATCCTGGGGAAAGAAGTACAATGAATGGCAAATGCAAATGGAATACTTGAGAATACAGATGGACCAGAGTAGGGGTTGCTCTGGGTTATGGCAGAACACCTGATTACTTCACCAAGAGGCACAGCATGCATGAAGCCATGGGAAATAAATTGTTAGTTGTTGGTGAAAGGAACTGATTCAGACTTGGGAGGGATGTGATGAACTTGGCTCTATTTGGCACTGCTGAAGTAGTAGATCATTCATGGGTAGGGAACTAGGAATAAGGAATTGGTACAGATGTCATCAGATAGAGTAGTTTGAGTGCTTTGTTCTATAGTGAGTGCTTTGTTTCTATATCCATACCGAAGATGTGAGAATGTGGATTTCAATTTCACCAAGGACAAGACAAAACAATGTATCAGGAGAGAAAATCTCATACTATTTATAATCCAGATAAAAGAGGGAATATTGGAAGAAAATACTAATGAAAGAGATGACATGGAACTCTCCTTTCACAAGCAAATACTTCTTGGAAACTTAGTTTTCTCTCTTCTGTTTTGCCACGGAACTATTTGATCCCTGATGCGATCTCTACACATTCAATCACGAGTCAATCCTTACTCTAGATAAGGACATTAACCTTCTTAGTCCTAAAATTATCCTTCTTTCAGAGTTATTTTGCCTCTGAGCAACATAAGCATCTAATCAGCAGCTTTGCACGCCTGTGCAACATTTGGGAGGCTCAGCAACAGTCTGTGAGTGCACTGTTGAAATCAGTTCATTCCAAATGAACATCTCTGATTACTTTAACTACATCACTAGTCTCACTGTCTTTTTTGGACTAGGTGCCAACATTGCTCTTTGCAAAAGAGAATCCTTGGCACAAGGGCTAGAGAAAGTTCAAAGTCTAAAATGGAGTTCACTCTTTGAAATTGGAACCTGAAGAAAGAAATCTTGTGACTTGGTCAAAGACACAGTGTACAGGGTTTGATGTACATGAAACCAAAGCCTTCAGACTTCCAAAGTCTTCAATTATATGGTGCTATTTCTGCAAAAGATGGCTAGCAAGACAAATTCATGATTAAATATATGTTTTTCTTTGTGAAAGATTTAAATAAATTTGACCAGACACATGAATAAACACTGAACAGCTTACTGCTTGAAGTCAGAGATATTTAAATGTATAGTAAACCTTTCAAGGTCAAAGGTGGTTTTGGTTTTGAATATGGAGACAGTTTTGCCTTTTTTGACACAGGATTCTTTTCAAACAACAAATTGTGTTTTGTGGCTGCTGTTCAAGAGACATCTTTGTGTTGTAGATCTTGCCATGCAGAGCACACAGCTGCAGGACAGGCAGGAAGATGTGGCACTCTGCTGTGAAGGACCTTGGCCCAGCTCTTTCCACAATTGCTGTAGCTTACCTTTTCTTTGTCATGGTGTCAGTTTTCATTACCTTGACATTTCTCACACTTTGATGTGTGATATGAAATGGTAGCCTGTGGCAATAGACAGGGAAATGAGGCTTCACGGGGACATAGAGCACTTGCCAAAGGAAAGGTGTGGAAAATGCATGTGGCAAGGTTATTCAGATTGCTTTTGTAAGGAATTTCAGCTCTGCTGTATGTGATGATGCCTCCACTTTCTGCATTGCCTTGTTTATTATAGGGGTATCTATGCTTCCCCTTGCAAATTTGTCATGGGTACTTTTGCCATTCCTGACTATGAGGGAAGTACTGCCTTGTAAGGGAAACAAACTACCTAGTCACCTAGGAAAGATTCATAAACACCATTAATTTCCATTTCAGTTGTTGAGACCTCACAATTATAAGGGTAACCTTTTGTTTTCATATTGCTACTGCTGACTTTTCTTTTCATAGGTTTCTTTTTGTTATTGTTTAGCAAAACTCTTTATACCCTGATTGAAGAGTTTCCTCTGTTTTCTCTGTGCAGTAAATAACAATGATAAAAACATTCAGAAGACACTGTTTCTAGACCCCCCACCCCTGCCACCTTTATATATTGTAAAGGAAGGGACATGGTGCTGGAGCATGGGTGGTAATAACCAGAAATTCAATATAAGATTCCAGAAGGGCACAGAATCCCAATTTTGATTTGGGATGAGATAGCTATCTTGTAGGGTCCAGTCTGCTGGCTAGGTGTTAGCAGTAGGCTGTTTTAGCCATATGGACAATGACAGTATAATTTCCAATGTTAGATCTCTTCTGTGTGAGGATTCTGCTCAACCAGTGGCTGGAGGATCTCTCTCTCTCTCTCTCTCTCTCTCTCTCTCTCTCTCTGTCTCTGTCTCTGTCTCTCTCTCTTAGTGTGTGTGTTGCCTGAAATTTGGTTTCTGTCCCGAAATTACTTTTCTCTTGCTGCATAACCAATTAGCACAAACTTAGGGCTCTAAAACTTTAACACAAATTTATTATATCACAGTTTCCCTGTGTCATGAGTTCAGACAGTAGCTAACTGGGCTCTCTGTTCAGGCTTTCTTCAGTCTAATATGAGGGGTTTGGCTGGAGTTGTCATCTGTGAATTTTTTTTACCTATTTCACACTCACATGGTTGGTGGCAGCATTCGGTTTCTTGGACCTATAGAGCTGAGGCACTGAGCTTCTAGATGCCAGACCTCTCCCCAGGCAGTTTACAACACAGTGGTTGGCTTTCTTCCTCCCTGCTTGCAGGTCAATACTTCTGATGCTCCATTCCCTTCTAAAGGCCTTATATATCTAGGGCAGACCCACAGAGGATCAACTACCTTCTGATTATTGTTCTTGTTGTTAAGTGCTGTTGAGTCAGATCTGACTCATAGCAACCCTCATAGGGTTTTTGATGCCTAATTATTTCAGGATTCCTTCGGGAATGGATTCTCCCATTTTTGAAGTGCGGAGGATCAAACGTGGGTCCTCAGAGAGTGTGGAGCAGTACTCTACCAACTGAGGTAAACTCTAGCCCCCTTCATGTTTAGCTCAAAGATAACTAAGGGCCTTAATGATCTGTAAAGTCTCTTCACTTTTGCTGTAATCCATTGGCCAGAAGCAAATTATATCTTCTTACCCTCACTCAAGGGTCTAACACCAGGGCTAAAGGTCATGGGGGTGATCATACAATTCTGCCTACCTCAGCCTACATCACTCTGCCTGAACTGTTGCGCCATGGGCCACCGTTGCTCTCGTAATTGCCCAGTCCAGCAGGCTCTTCTCATGTCTCACTTTGTTGTGTCATGGAACACTGTGGACCACTCTCCTGATCATTTTCAGGGTTCTCTAATATTGTTGTTGTTGTTAGGTGCCGTTGAGTTGAGTCCGACTCATAGCAACCCTATGTACAGCAGATCGAAACACTTACCGATTCTGTGCCAGGCAAACAATCTTATTTATGTTAAAGCCCATTGTTGCAGACACTGTGTCAATCCATCTGGTGGAGGGTTTTCCTCTTTTGCGTTGACCTGCCACTCTTCCAAACATGATGTCCTTCTCCAGGGATTGTTCTCTCCTGACTACATGTCCGAAATATGTAAGACGCAGTCTGGCCATTTTTGCTTCCAAGGAGCACTCTGGTTGTACTTCTTCTAGGACAGATC
>VMDO01010249.1:46336-65594 GCA_007922755.1 Pedetes capensis | reverse complement strand
CTATGTACATTCCATGATCCAATTAATAATGGATGTTTACAGTTGTTTCTCCTCATTTTGAGTTGTGCCACATCAGCAAGTTGAGCACCCTGGGGCTTTACTCCATTACCATCATGGTAAACTCTACTTGGAGGCGGCAACTCTTCCCCAATAGTCTTTTGAGTGCCTTCCAACGTGGGGGCCTCATTTTCTGGCACTATATCTGACAGTGTCTCTTTGCTATTCATAGGGTTTTCAATGGCTAGTTGTTTTGGGAGTGGCCCACCAGTTCCTACTCCCTAGTACCATGACCTAGCCATAGCAAGTAGAGCTGGTGTCCACTAGGATCCTATTTTGGCACTGCTGCCACCATCAGTAACTGTTATGTACTGATTGCTGAATATTTTCCATATATATATAAACTGCCTCTAGGGAAGAGATAGACATAAATATTCACTCCACCCACTTTTCCTTAACTGCTTTTTTAAAAAAATATGTAACCTCCTCTGCCTTGTCCCTTGCTATCCCTGGTGTCCCTTAACCCACAGCCTGCATGGTTAATCATCTCCAGAAGGCAAAGCTCCAGTCTTCTGCCAAGGAAGAGTAATGATACTCTGAGCTTTTGATGTTCTTTATAAAGACTTTCAACCAATATTCTTTTCTGAGCCCCCAAACTGGAGCTGTCTTCAAAAATTTATATCTCTCATTCTTGATACTTCTTAGAGTTTTGCTATGCAAAATAGACCAGCTTCTCTTTGCCACCACATCTACTGATTTAAGTTTCAGTTTTTCTCTGCTTTTCTGAGTCAGGAACTTATTCAAGTGCCTTCTTGTTGTTGTTGTTAGATGCCATTGAGTCAATGTCCAACTCATAGTGACCCTATGTACAACAGGCGAAACAGTATTGTCAGTGTTTCTCTGCTATTCATAGGCTTTTCAATGGCTGATTGTTTTTTGGGAATGGGTTGCTAGGTCCCTCTCCCAAGCCTAGGGCACCTGGTGCTCCCAGGTGGTCTCCCTTCCAAGGACTAATCAGGTCCAACCCTGACAGGATCAGATGCCACAGTGGTACAGCTGCAGGCCTCAAGTGCCTCCTAGATTCCCTAAATTTATCTGTGGTTGGCTCATTCCCTATTCTAATTGTCATTTTAGGTGTATAATTTAATTTTTTTCATATTTTAAAGTTGAATTGTAAGGCAGAGTGGAGCTACCTGGGTGTGTTTAAGCTACTACCTTTACTATAAGTTTTGACCAATAAATTTCACCAACTAGATTTTAACAAAACTATATGTTGATATTATATGGAAAAAATACTACATGGCCCACATCTAAATACTATGTCTACATTTTTGGGTGAAAGCAAATTATTTGTAGATACACATATATTTTAATTTTAACTCCATATGATAAGCATAGTTCTGTGTCAAACTGTAGATACCAGTAATAACCACTACACAGCAAACCAGGGTCTCTGTTGAAGGAATGTAATCATCAGCTTGATTCTAAAGAGATTCCGTGGGATTGAACAAACAGTGGCATATTCTAAATGATTCTTTAGGAAGTTATGAGTATGGACTGTTTGATATTCTAAACAACTTCTTTCTTGAAGTTTTAAATTTTTGTACCATTTATTTAAAGATAGTTACAATTCAAGCCAAAGGTTTATCTATCTAGTAGATATTTGTTAGGTACTTGGTATCACATCAATTTTATCTGCTTGGAGTCTCCCCTACACACATGTTCTTTAGCCACAATGGATTTTTTCTGACCGATAAAGCTTAAAACAAACAAGTCCATTGGGCCCACAAACTAAAACAATGCTTTTGGGGCTGGAATATGACTTAATCTAGTTTTAGAAGTATCCTGGCTTCCTGCCCCTCTTCAAAGTCTTTGAATGGACTTTTAAGAATGGGGTAAGAATAATTTTTAACTTCAGATACTTCTTTTTAAAAACCTGAAATAATAAACAGAAAGTAATGGATTTAGAACATAAAGCTATATCAGCATCTAAAAATGATAACATCATTTGGAAGACTTAGCAGTGGCATATGGTGGGTCAGTGAGCATCTTAACCCTTTTGGTTCCTTGTTGGAAGAATTTGCTACCTGAAGAATTTTGAATAAAGCAGTAGTAGCCTTCCACTAGAAGCCAAAAAGTCCATATAGTAATTTTCCCAGCTTCCTTTGTGGCTGGAGTATGAATATATAATCCATGCTGGCCATTCATGTTCTCCCACAAGGGAATTTGAATCAGGAGCCTGGGAAGAACCCATTTCACTGGCAGCCATAGCCAGGTGCCCAGGGGCTGCATCCAGGGTCCAGTGAGCCTGAGGAAGAAGGTGTCCAGTGTGACTTGGGGTCATTATGGCAGCAGCATCCTTACCAGACTAGTTTTTCCTTTCATTGTGGATCTGCTCCTCCCATCCTCCTGGTAATTCTCCAATATTTTTTAACGAATGATTTTTCTAATGAAATCAGGCAGATTTAGTTTCTCTCATTTAAAACCAAAAACACTGAGTAATCCTAAAACACTGACTAAACTTTAACAGCAATCCTTTTAAGCCACAAATACATCCCCTCTGGGGAAGATTGGAGTTAATAAAAAAGAACCAGAGAGAAGTATGTTGTTGCTGTTAGGTGCTGTGGAGTCAGTATCTGACTCATAGCGACCCTCATAGGGTTTTCAATGGCTGATTATTTCGGAAGTGCCTCGGGAGTGGATTGCCAGGTCCTTTTCCCATTTTTGCAGTGCTGGGAATTGAACTCAGGACCTCAGAGACTGCAATGCATCACTCTACTAACTGAGCTAAATCCCAGCCCAGAGAGAGGTATAGGAGAAACTAAACTTAAGGAACTTTGTACAGTTGGCCTATGTTCCCCTTTCTTTCCTTCACTGTAAAACTGTGTTTTTGATGATGTCAAAATTCTTTTTGTCTTACATATATTACAATATATTACAATATATTACATTCTCCATTTAGCGGGTGGAAATCGAAGTGCCTCAGCATTTTTGTAATACTAGGGGTTGGGGTTTAGCTCACTTGGTAGAGCACTGCTCTGCACTCTCTAACAACTCACATTCAATCCCCAGCATTGCAAAAAATATGGGAAGGGCATGGTAATCCACTCCTGAAGCAATCTTGAAACAATCAGCCATTGAAATCCCTATAAGGGTGGCTGTGTGTCAGACCCGACTCAATAGTACCTAACAACAACAATAACAACAGAGTTGCTGGATATTATTGAGCCAAAATATCTTTTGCTCCATTGTAGAGAAAACAGGCAGACACATCTAGGATTTTATTCAGGATAAGATGTCAGACACCCACAAGAATACCCACAGATTAAGATGAGACCCCAAAGACAGTATCTTCACACTGACCATCCACTAAGGCCCTATTTGCAGTCTTGTCCTTTCTCATTTGTGTGTCCTCAGCTGCTTTTCATGAGGTGTATATTGTTGTGGTAGAAGAAGCAGAGAGCATTGGAAAGGGATATGCAAAATGTTACAGCTTAAATAATAGCCTACATAAATCTCCTGAAAGCTTTCTTTGAGAGCTGGGCTTGAGACATTGAGCTACCTCCTCCCACAGTGCTCAGTGGGCATGAATGTGATCAATAAAATCTCCTAAGATTCCATAACAAGTTTGCTAGACATCAGTACCAGGAAGTTGGCAGCTGCTAAGTAGAGGCCCTTAAAGCTCAAGATCAAAAGAGGAGATTTGATTGTTGCCATTGGCTCTAAAAGCCAGTAGATCAATGTATAAGAACAAAATACTCAACAAAGTCCACTGTATGTTGTTGACATGAATGAAAAAGATTTAGAGTAAAGTTATTAAAATGTGGTTCACCATAGTCAACTTTTGTCCCATGTCTATGCCTAAAGAAGAGAAAGTTTAGGAAGCTGGCTAAGTGCATAGGCTTTGGCACCAGATACTTGTCTCAATCCCAACATGCCTCCTAACTAGCTGCTTGGTTTTGCGTAAGTCACTGAATCTCTCTGAACACAATTTTTCATCCACAAAAAATGTCTTTGAAAAGAGGAAGTTAATAGTTTTTGAAGATTAATGAAATAATATTTATATCACTGAATAATAAATGCCTAACAAGCAATAGGTATACACTAAATGTCAGCAATCACTATTGTTACCCACAACCTCAGTGTTGGACCCTGACGTATAGCCCCTTCTACTAGGCTGCTCTCTGGCTGGCTCTCTCCACGAATCAGCTGCGGGGATTTGTTACTCTGCATGTTTTATGTTTTGCCAGTAACTTCCCTTTACTACTTGATTCTGTCTTCTACCATTGGTGTACACGGTCCCTTCATTCTTAAACATGTCCAGTCTTAGTTGGCCTGTTCCCATTGCCATGTTTAGTAGAATTTAAATATTAAGGCATTATAGGAAACAACAAACTAAAATGTGTCATCCCTGTCACTTTGCCTCAGTACCAACTTTTGACCTGTCTACCTTCTTATAAATATCATCTGTCCTTTGGTAGCAAAGCCAGAAAACCAGAAGTCCATCTTAGAAGGGTTTCAAACACTTTCTCTCTACCAGCACTGGAAGACTTTTAAGTTGTTATATTTGCTTTTGGCCCACTAAACCAACCCATTATCTTGTTGTTGTTAGATGCTATCGAGTCGTGTCCGACTCATTGTGACCCTCACAGGGTTTTCAATGGCTCATTGTTTCGGGATTGTTTCAGGAGTGGATTGCCAAGTACTTCTCCCAACCCATTATCTTAGCCATCCTAAAACTTCTAATTTCCCAGGTGCACTGCAAATATCAGTTGATCTGCAAATCAATTGCTCAGAATGCCTTCTTGTTGATTCTCAGATGTTCTGGTTTTGATATTACCTGCACCCAAATGCCATATGCTAAATTTTGGCTCCTTTGGATTTGTTTTCTCTAATATTTAATTATCATAGTGCTCATGCTGAGTCTTGGCCAGCTCCCCTGATCCTAGTCATTTCTTTAGATTAAAAATTTCCTGCTTTAGATTATGCTTCACAGAACTCAATACCTATTTTAAGTCTCTCTTTAGGTAGGTATGTTATAGTCAAGAGCATCATTCTAAAAAGTTCTTATCTGGGTTCAAAGTCCAAAGTTTTTTGTGCTTTCCACCTTAGTCTCTATATTTCATTTGAAAATTAGTGTTCACATTGCTGAAACTATCATGTAAGAATTAAATGAGATACATAAAATATTTTAAGTTCTTTATAAACTACAAGATCATTGTTAATAACACTAAAATAAAAGATAACTTATAAAGGCCCAACAGGTCATAAAAGGAGCTATAATTTTCTGTGTCCCAAAAAGGATCCATGTTTATTAAGATCTATTTCTTAAGTTGAGCCCTAAGCTAGACCCTTAACGTGAATAGAAGTAACAATCTTCAGATCCAGAAATGTTAGAACTTCTGCCCCTTTTGTTCTTAGAATTATTGTGAGCTTTTTTTTAGCTTCTAGGATGAAGAAATATTATTATTATGAAAATTAAAAACTGCCTCTTAGAAAACTAGGTTGGTGGAGTTGGAAGATTTTGGTCATTTATCTGTACATAAAATACATTCTTATTTTAAAAACATGCTTGTACATGAGACTTTCTTATATCCATGATGACAAAAAGCAGAGGGCTGGTCTCTTTATTCAAATTGGGTAATAGGCACATGCAATTTCCCATGGAATGTGAAATTACTTGTCTTTGGTAAAATAATACATTGGGTCACTTCACACCTGGCAAATTCACACAAGAGCTGATTAAAAGATGTGGGTTTCCCTTCAACATGGGCATGTTTGAGATGTGGAGATCAACTTGCACTCATTTAGGATGGCCATCTGACATTAGGACTGCCAAAGAAGGACCTGTGACCTGCCCACAAAATGAAACTAAACCCTTCTTTCAGAAACCAAGAAAGAAAAGATTTCAGTATCCACATCAGAGTCCTCTATAAGATACATTTCTCAAAGCCAAAGAAAGAACTGATTTAACTGAGAATCAAAATGTCTTCTAATTATCCTGTTTGATAGGAAAACAGAGCAATTAAGGGATTGATCCCATTACACAGTGTACACACTCCCACCAGTTTCATAGCTAACTTGACATTTGCCGCTCAGTCCCAGAGCCTTTGTTCTCTCCAAAACCCTTTTACACATCTCTTCAGGCAATTTGATTTATCATAAATTGTACTGTTGCCAGCATTTCCCTGAGCATTTGCCTTTTTTCCGCTATGAAATTAACTCAGATGTAACAAATGAATGCTTGAGCTGGCTCTGCCTGATTCTGTGTGTGGACTGCAAAGTGCAGCTGGATGTCTTCTCTATGTGCTGTGCCGCATTCTCTATGTCCTCAGGATGGAAAAGGGGAAGGGAGTGTGGGACACTTTGGCCATAGGTGGTAGAGACTAATAAGGATGGTAGATAAGTTTTATCTTCTATGTCAACTCCAAAAATTAGTGTGGCTAGTTAGTTATGATGGGGCTGTGATATTGGGTTCAGACTCAGTCAGAAAAAGTGCTGTGATCGCTGGTAGTGGGCTCAGGAATGTGAAAAGCTCCACCTGTGCCATGTACTTAGCTTCCCCATGCACACTCAAGGCCTCAAGTGTTGCAAACCCATTTTCCTACAGACGCTATAATAGAACCATATATTAGAGGGTTTGGGAGCAAAGGAGGACAGAATTTAATATGTGCAACATTTACATAGCACTTTGCCCCTCACAAAATGTTTTCCCCATATAGGACCTTATTTAGTCTTCCCTTTCCTACCAGTGGGATAGACGCCAATTTCAACTTCATTTTGTGGTAGAGGAATTAGAAGCTAAGAGATGGTAAAGTGGCCATCCCAAGGTTGCACATGGGACATAAATGGCAGACTCTCAAGCCAAACCAGACTTTCTGCTTCATCCTGAGCTGGAGGGCTGAGTCAATCAAGCCCTACATTTTCCCTAGAGTCAAAAGTGGAAATGAAAGCTTGAATTGGATTAATGTGGCCTCTGAAGAACATCTAGATCCCAGCATAGAGTAGCATGCATACTCAGATCCAGGAGAGGAACACTTACCCTTTTTCTACCTTCTGAGGCAGTTTTTGTTGTGACAATATTAGAGTGGCTGTTGTATTACACAGATCTGGAAGAGATATTTTACTAAATAAAATATAATGTACTTTATTTGCAGTGGCTCATCCTTCTTCATGAGCATATTGATGCTAATTCCACTGCCCAGCCTAATTTCTGTAAGCAAAACTAATGCCTTTGCTACATATCTTGCCCACAAGACATTATGTAGCACAAACAATGAGGTGGCTGTTTTGGAAAGAATTAACTTCTTTCTTAAGGGCAAAAGGCTAAGCTCTTTCCTCAGGATTTTTGCAAATGGTTCCAATTAGGATATGCAAATATACCTATGCAAATGAAATCATGGAATACAGAATTTCAATGACTGAGGGGAAGAGTTTGAATGAAATAAACTCCCTCCACAATTTTGTACCAACACCATTCAAACTCTTGCTATTTTGAAGAAAAGTCTATGTTGAGAACTTTTTCATGCCTTGAGATTAGGATCATATGTAGGAAAATAATGAAAACTCACCAAAGCAATTTACAATGTGTAAGGGGATTTTGACTATGTTAAATGTCAGTCTCAACTCATGAGGTAAACTGTTTTTTCTCATTTTGCAGATGAGAAAAACTAAAATACACAGAAGCAAATGAGTGGCCTGTCCTACTCTTAGACAACTAAAAAGAGCAAATGTAAAAATTTAAATCCTCTCAAGCACTGTAGATTATGCCTGTAATTCTAGCAACTTGGGAGACAGAGGCAGGAGAATTATGAGGTTGAGGCCAAAGGCAGCCTGCATGACTTATTATAACTCTGTCTCAAATTGAAAAATTAAAAAGGGGCTGGAGTGGAGCACTTGCCTAGCATGCATAAGGCCCTCAGCGAAATACCCCCAGTATTGAAAAAACAAATTCCAATCCAGCATTCTTTACACCTTACCTTCTAGTCCTTCCAACATACAATTTTCTTTCAGAAGTAAATTCTACCCCACATGTATATAGTATTTCACAGTTCATTTCATTCTGATCTTTCCATTCAAATATTCATTGAATTCACTACCGTAATTCAAATACTTATTGACATCTATTATGTGCCCACAAGACATTATTCCAGCTACAAGTGATACAATGTCACTGCTCTATTAGTATTTATATCATTCATTGCAAGGAAACAACACCGGAACAAGGAGGCAAAGTAAGCAAACAAATCGGTAAAATAAATTTAACTTGTGGTAATCAATATGAAGATAGTAAGACAGAACTATGTGATAGGCTCTGGCCAATTGATGGTAGACAAAGAGTATAGAGATGTGAAATATTTGATGAGGTGGGTAAAGTTTCTTTGAAAAATGATATTGTCGGTATTGACTCCTCGGTAAAAAGAGCAAGCAAGCAGGAAATGCCAGGGAAGATCACTCCAGTTCTGATGCAGGAGAGATGTTTGTATTTGAGCGATAGAAAGGCTATGTAACAGCAACTGAATGAACAAAGAGAGAGAATTAGAAAATGGGACTGAAGATTGTCAATAGCTACAGCAAAAGGGGTGTTTTAGACCACTGCTTAGGAATGCAATCTAATTGCTATGGGCTGACTTTGTAGGGCTTTAAGATATTTTAACTCCCACAAAAAATCTATCAGGTGCTGTCTTTAACATTAGAAAATTTGGACATGCTGTGGATTTACCTAAAGGCACACAAACAGCAAAACTCCAGTTGTTAGCATCCTATTCGAGGCCCACTTCTGTATCTTCTGAAGGTGGAAATGGAAAAATACACACAAAGAGGAGAAAATGTACAGCATCATGTGACGATCCCATGAGTATAACAAGTGAATTTCCTTGGGCAGACCCATGAGTTCATTTATTAAAGGAAGTCTCATTTTGTTTGGGTCTATCTGAAAAGTGATTCTAAATCTTTGAGGGCCTTTTGGTTCAGTTTTAAGACAAGTATTCTAATGAAGTTACTATTGAATATTTGTCATTATTGAACTTCCTGCAAAGTCTAACTTGCTTCACAGATTGCCGTGGGAAGTAGCCAATGAATGTCAAAGACTAGAGGATGAAGAATGAACAGAATAAGCAAGCCACAAGCTTTTCTCTACTTCTCTTTCAACCTTTGCCTTCCACTCCATGCTGCTGATCAATGGATGGTCACCCACAACCATGGCTAGGCTGGAAACAATCCTTTCCACACATATTGTAAAATCTAGCTCATTCATATGTCACCCATAAAGTGACCACAGCCAAACATTCCTTTCTCTTCTCTCTCTACCTAGGGAAAACTGCTTGGGACAATTCATTCATTCATTCATTCATTCATTCACAGAATGGCTGCTATGCTGTCACTGATTCCTGCCTGGGGTGTTGGGCATGTGAGTACCACATAGTCTGTGACCTCAAGGCTCTCACAACCCAGTAGTCTCTTCACATCTCAGAATCACCAGCTCTTGCAACAACTCTAGCCCTCATTGTTCTCTTTACCCTCATTCATCATTGCAGTTGAAGCAGAAAAGTGGGATTTGTGCTTTGCCCTCTCCTCCTAAGAACATTACTAGTTGCCACTTAGACTTTAGAATCCTCAGAGATATTGGGGAAAAAACCACAGATATGATCTCTTAATTGTCCAATTTCTTTATGTTAAAGAATGGCATATATGCTATCTTGCATAATCTTCAGCTAATAACCTGACACTTTCACTTTAAAAAATCTTATTCTAACATTGGTTTCTTCCCTCTTTCTTGTCTAACCCACTTCCTAGCACTCCTGTGTCTTTTGGTAAAATCATATTTGTGACTTAGAATTTGTGTTTTTTGCAATTAATTTTTTTTTTTTTTGGTGGTACCGAGGAGTTGAACCTACAGCCTCACACAGCGAGGCAAGTCCTCTACTACTGAGCAGCACCCCTGGCCCTTTCTTTCCTTCCTTCTTTCTTTCTTTCTTTCTTTCCTTCTTTCTTTCTTTCTTTCTTTCTTTCTTTCTTTCTTTCTTTCTTTCTTTCATTTTGTGTCACAGTCTCACTAAGTTATGCAGGCTGCCTCTGGCCTCAAACTCACCAACCTCCTTGGGAGGCCTCAGCCTCCCAAGTCACTGGGATTACAGGCATATGCCATAGTATCCTTTGGCAATTAACTTATGACTCAGGCTTTTGATCACTCAGAATTAGAAAGCCAATGTCCTTGATACCTCTCCAACAAAATGTATACTCTGGGTGTTTTTATTGCAACATGTGGTTTTTAAGGTGACTGGCAAGAGCTCTACAAATGACTAATCATGAATTACAGAGGAATAGGAGAACCTGTGAACAGTCAGAACTGACATTGACTGTGACTTTCTGTGCCTGTGTCAATACTGTTGCTAATATTCAGATTCTTAGAATGCCACATTTGAAGGAGGCTTAGAGATTATCTGGAAATGTCACCTGAGGAAACTGAGGTAAATGAGCAGAAAAAAACCACTAGAACTATTGCAACTTTACATTATGGAGGAAAATAATCATTCCCTATACCTAAAAATCTACATCCCATACACATGAAAAAAGTTAAATGAGAAAATGTTTCTAAGAATATCATCAGGGTTTGTCTTGCTGTCCCAAAATCTATCATTTATTTTCCCCAGATGATGCTATATCCAGAATGATAAATGTTCTCTCCACTTCCTTGATTTGCCCAGAGGTGTGAAAATGGAGATCTTGGCACCATTTGCACTTCACTTCCATGCTGGGGACAGCACTGTCACTGAACCTCAGCCCACTTGGCTGAAGCCCTAAGAATCTACTTAGTCTCCACAACCTATAGGGTCCAGCAGTAAAGTAGAATTATGCTCTGACTTCCGAGCCAGAAATCATGCTTCAAACAGGTCCTGTTCTCTGCAGTCATACACTAACAACCCCAATCCCTTCTTGGATGCAACATATCACCTGAAGATCAGATGTGTTGTTTAAAGAAACATATCCTGAACATGCACAAGTTTATCACACACTGATCCTATACACAAGCTCCTGTCCTCTAGCCCCCAAGAAGGAGTGCTAAGCTAGGTGTACTCATGTTCCTGTCCTGACTTATTTCTGAAGGCCTGATAAGCTAGTACCAGAAGCCACACAAGTTATGTTGGTTAAGGAAGTGTGTTTGTTTTCTGGATAGACACAAGTGCTCATCTTGACAAAGTTTATTCTTGGTGATACTTTCTATTCTATTTTCCTCAATCTGATTCACTGCCCTGAGTCCAAAGACATATCAATCACTTGGACTTCAGCATCTCAGCAGCGTGTTGTTCTACAAGAGAAATTTACACTGTAGGCATTATTCTCATCCTATGATGCACTGACTTATAGACCTGACTATCAATACAATCACAGAGAAATCTTCCTAAAAGTACTTATGCCCAAATCCCATCATGACTCATTGCATCCAAAACTCAGCCTGTGGAGCTGGATTCCTTAAAATCTCCCTAACTGTTTCAAAGTTTAAAGCAAGGTTGAGAACCACTGTCTGGTTAAAGGCTGCTTGAAGCTTAGGGCAAAGTCCCACCATGATTTATTACATCCCAAACTCTGGCTGTAGGATTGGTATAGTCTAAGGTCTCCCTAGGAGATTCACATTTTAACCAAGATTGAGAACCACTGTCTAGTTAAAGCTGTTTGAGGTTTTGGTATCACAAATACTAACTGGGTAACACTTCTTTAGACAGAGCTTGTTTCTGGTACCTCAAAACTCGTAGCATATACTTTGATAATATTTTACAAAAATTTTCCTGAAAGTCCATGTGATCCCACTATCCCATTTCTGAATACATATTCAAAGGAAATGATATTAGCATATCAAAGAGACACTAATGCTCCCACATTTGCTGCTGCACTATTCACAATAGCTAAAATAAGGAATTAACACAGAAGTTTACAAATAGATAAAGAAAATGTGTTGTATGTACACAATGGAACATTATTCATCCATAAAGAAGAATTGTATCCTAACATTTACTGCAAAAATATGTAAATGGTACACATTGGGTTAAGTGAAATAAGTCAAATATAGGAAGACAAATACCACATGCTGTTTTATAAGCAATTTTTCAAAAAGTCAATATGAATATATAATCATGACTACTAGAGACTTAGAAGATGGGGGGAGATAATGGAGGCTTGAAAGTGAATACTAAAACACAGATAGAAATAACAAATTTTATATTCACCAGCATGAGAGGACTAAAGTTCACAATAGCCTACTACATAGTTTATGAATAAGTACCAGAGAGGAGCTAGAAGTCTCCAAACACTAAGTAATGAAAAAGAGTTGAAAACATTAATGACTCTGATTTGATCAGCACATATAGTATACATATATTGAAATGTACAATTACTACATCAAAAAATATTTCTAATGTTTAATGAGATGGAACTGTTAACTACCCTGATTTCATCAACATACACTCTATACATGTGTTGAATGATCATACTATACTCCATAAATTTATAAAATTAAAATAATTTTTAAAAGAAGAAAGAAGTCTATAAAGCTTAATATGAGAGGCTTTCTGATTTCTTTCCCAGGTATTGCTAAAAGGGTAATTAAGTTCACAGTTATTTTTAGCAGGACACATAAAATATTCTTCTACCTGGCCCTAGCCAAGGAAAAGAATTAGTAGGGGCTTAAAATGAAGAGCAATAGCAGTTGAAATCTCAAAGAAAGGGTTAGACCTCATGTCCAAGAGAAGTGAGTCATGAATTCTGTTTGATTCAAAGATATGAAGCAAGAACTTACAGAAGTTGAGCCCATGGGAAGGGGACAGGGCAGAAGAAAATCATTCAAGTACTCCAGCTAAGTATGAGCAAAGTAAAGGTGAGATGAGTCCCTGGAACCAGGTGGTAACAGAGGTTCTGACAACTGTCCTATGTATAGGATAGACTTTTGTTTTAGGCTTCAGTGATTTGCAGGAAATGGAGAGAAGCCAGGTATTCAGTGATTAGAATAAAAGTAGGCATGAGAACTTCAGGGAGATGGAGAGATTTCTATTTTGAACTGCTGCTAAACTGATGTGCTGAGATGAATTCCTACTCCACCAATCCATAGAAGGAAGGTTATTGATGCATTGGTTTGTTGTTCCCTAGTTGATCCCAGAAGAAGGGACATAGTAGCCAGAAGAGAGACTGACATGCATTATCAAGAGCTGGGATGATGTTAGACTGACACAGATCTTGAGAGTATAGAATGGGCTTTAGCTCAGTTGTTAGAGTGCTACTCTGCACCTCTAAGGTTCTGGGTTCCATCCCTAGCACCACAAAGGAGAAGGAACTGGATGCTCACTACTGATATAATCACTAAACAATTTGCCACTGAAAACCCTATGAATAGAAGAGAAGCACAGGTATAGTGCCAGGCATGGCACAAGAGAGTGCTTCATTTTGTTTTATATAGGGTCTCTATGAGTCAGATCCAATTCAGTGGCACCTAACAACAAAACAGTGGCCAAGGACTGTACCAAGTTTTCTGTGGCATACCAGTGGGAACTGAAACTTTTTGATTTCAACATTACATGAAAATTTGGCAATAGAGACTTTTAAAATTTGGAGATACACAGGGACAAATATCTAGGGAAGAGATGGGTTAAGATGTCCTGATATTATGAATTAATGGAAAACAATATAGCATTTAGACAGACTATCCAAAATGTCACTATAACAATGTGAGTTAGCTCCCTATCACAGGAGAAGTTCTGGTTAGAGCTAAAAGATGGACTATATTCTCTCTCCTTTAAGCCACTATGTTGTTGTTGTTGTTGTTGTTAGGTGTCGTCGAGTCAGTATCCGACTCATAGCGACCCTCATAGGGTTTTCAATGGCTGACTGTTTCAGGATTACTTTGGGAGTGGATTGCCAGGTCCTTCTCCCATTTTTGCGGTGCTGGGAATTGAACTCAGGACCTCAGAGACTGCAGCGCAGAGCTCTACCTGCTGAGCTAAATCCCAGCCCTTAAGCCACTATAGGATGTTGTATCGTCAAACCACATAGAACACTAAGAAGGAAGAAAAAGAAAGACTTAAGAATCCAGAGCTGGACTTCGGGGTAAAATGGCAGATTAGAAGCAAACTATGTGTGATACAATGAAACAAGGGAGGTAGGATAGGAAAAGATAGACTTTATCCCAAACAGACAAAAACAAGAAAAGCACAGAAATCACAAAGGAGGTGATAGGATGGCTTCAATACACAGAAAACAGAAGACCTACACAATGGGAAGGAGTGAGTGGGACTGGCCTAAGCCTTGCAGTGCCCCAGCAGGGAAAAAGAAGCACCACTCAAAAGGTAAATCTGATACCCCTTGCCTAGCTAAGTAGTCTAGTAGTAAACAAAGCAATCACTGAACAGGGACCTTGGGAACACATCACCATAGCCCCCATGTGCATGACAGATGTGGAAGGCAACTGCAGGACTGTGGGGAAACCAGAAGTAGCCTGGCTTGCCTGGTGAACCAGCAGCAATGTGGGGAACCATGGTGCCCAGGCATTCCCAGAGTCCCAACAGCCAGTCGGACAAATAAGTCTTGGCCAGGCACTCCTAAACATTGGGACCTCCCAACCAATTCAGTTGCAAAATGAACTCTGTGCACCACAGCTAGAGGCATTGTGCCTGGTGGGTCAGCAGCACCAGGACTCATTGCTCCCCCTCTGTTGCACATACAGCCATTCATACAACTGAGCTGTGGAATTGTCTGGTAGCTATCTTAGACATTAGCAGGCAATGTGGAGGAAAAGGGGATTGAAAATTACTCCTGTCCTTCCACCATAACAAGAAAGCTTTGAGTGTCTCTGAGAACATTTTCAAATGGGGCTCACACCCTACCAAAGCTCTTGAGCCATTTACAAAACAAAGAGGCTAGGCCAATGTCACATTAGGAACTCAGAGCTGGGCGTTCCTTGCTGTTGTTAGGTGCCATTGTGTGGGGTCCAACTATAGTTACCCTGCGCACAACAGAATGAAACACTACCTGACACCATGCCATGCTCAACACTATGTCAGTGCTTCTCTGCTATTCATAGGGTCTTCAATGGCAGATTGTTTGAGGGTTTGGGGAGTGGGCTGCCAGATCCTTCTCCCATTTTTGTGGTGCTGCAGATCATACCCAGGGCCTCAGAGTGTGCAGCCCATCATTCTACCAACTGAGCTAAAACCCAACTGTGAATAAAACTAGAGGGAGCATATGCCCAGTCTCTCACTCCATCTTTTCTTCCTTTACATTCTCTTCTTCCATAAGGTCTCTCTCTCTCTACCTTTCTCTCTGCTTCTGTGCTCTTCTCTAACAACCACATGCACACTTCTCTCTTTTAGGCTGCCATCTTCTCTGTCTATCCAAGGCACCTTTCCTACTAAAAGCCTGCTTAACTTTCCTGTTCTTTGACTTCTTTATCTTCCCTTTGGGAACAGAAACTGCCTCATGCTGATTCATCCAGGGAAGGTAAATTTTTCCAATGTTCTTTCCAGGTTTACCTAACCTTCTCCAAATGCCTGTTTTCCTTATAATTATTCCTCAAAGGGGCTGGGATTTAGCTCAGTTGGTAGAGTGCTGTGCTGCAGTCTCTGAGATCCAGAGTTCAATTCTCAGCACTGCAAAAACGGGAGAAGGGCCTGGCAATCCACTCCCAAGGCAATCCTGAAATAGTCAGCCATTGAAAACCCTATGAGGGTTGCGATGAGTCGGATACCGACTCGACGGCACCTAACAACAACAACAACATTCCTCAAAGGTGTAGTAGCTTTAATAAACTCTATCCGCACTCTCTAATATAACTTCTGTATTGGGTATAAATATTTTTTTTTATTTTTGCCATACTGGGGGTTGAACCCAGGGCCTCTCACTTGCATGCTTTGCACATGCTGTACCAATAGGCTATACCCCCAACCCCCCCCTTTTTAACTTTTTTGGGACAGGGTTTCACTAAATTATTCAGACTGCCTCTGATCTCCAATTTGCAATCCTCTTGCCTCCACCTCCTGAGCCATTGGGATTACAGACATGTGCCACTGCACCTGGCAGGTATAAATCCTTTTATACACCAAATACAAGGACTAAGTTTTACATGACAGATTGCCAAACCTGTACTCTGGACTCACCTACCCACACATCCCATGTCTCCCTGATAACCAACAGAACTAGACTCTAGGCCTGAGCAGGCTAGGTATGCTATACCTAGGAGATCTGTAGGCCTGAGGCTCATCTATCCCACTCTAGTACAGATAAAGTAACCTGTACAACTGAGTTGCTACACAAGAACATGGGCCTGGGCAGGTTATAGACTCTGCTTCTGGAAGATCTATAGCATCAGAACCCATTGCCCTCCCTCTGGGGCAGATAGTTACCCACACAACTGAGCTACTAAACAAAATCTGGGTCTGGGAAATACAGCTAGTTAATAGGAGACCCTGATAGACTACAAAATCAAAAGACCCACTACAATACTTGCTCTAAAACTTGTTCTTGGTATTTTTCTTTTTAAAAACAAGGTTTAATGTTGCCAGTAATTACTCCAATCCTAACTTAAACTAATTGTATTCATGAACTTTTTTCTTTATTAAGTAACAGATGATTTAAAATCCCTTGTCCCCCTGCTTAACAATCCTCTCTATTCTTTATCACCTTATCCTCTTTTGCTCATTCAACTCAGTTTCTTATTTCTTCTTTCCTTTTCTCTACTACATTCTGGCATTTTATTTATCTACAACTTTAACCTTCACCCTTAACACTTCCCATCTTATAAATAACACTACATTATTCAGGCTGTCCTCCTTCCTAAACTCATTGATAATATATTAGTTAGTATAAAATAGTTTTAAATGTACAGTAATTATATATGTTGTTGCTTGGAAGATGCTATTGTAACTAGCCTTTGGTTTATGATTTTTGTAAGGAGCATTAGGAACTAAGCTCTCAAGAGAGGGGTGACAATAAACAAGGCTTCTGAAAAAATCCTGAAGAAACTTTCAGCTCAACAGATGAGCCAATTGTAACAATGAAATACAAAAAACATAAAAAGCAAGATATCATGATTCCTCAGAAAGACCATAAATCCCCAACAAAGCCAAAGGCATTGAAAAGCTGAAGTACTAGACAAAGAATTCAAAAGTCTAATCATAAAGATGATTAGTGACTTCAAAGAAGATACAACTAACCAAATGAATGAATTAAGAAAGTCAATCCAAATTTGAGATGAGAAATTCACCAAGGAAATTGAATTATAAAAAAATTGGAAATATTGAAATGAAAAACACAATAAATCAAATAAAAACAGTGAGAAGTAATACCAGCAGAATAGATGAATAAAAGAAAGAATACTAGGGATGGAAGATGATATGGAGGACATACTACATTCAGACACCAATACAAAAAAGAAAATAAGTAAATATGACCACAACTTTCAAGAAGAGTGGAACATTATTAAGAGGCCAACCAAAGAATCCATGGGGAAGAAGAAGCAACTGATATTAAAACTAAAGGCATACAAAATCTACTCGATGAGACAGTAGCAGAAACTTCTTAAAGCTAGAGGAAGAAATAGATACTGAAAAACAAGCATCATTTAGGATTCTAAACAGGCATGATTACATAATATCTTGTCCACGTCCCACAGTTAAAATGCTAAGACTAGAAAGCAAAGAGACAATTCTAAAAGATGTAAGAGAAAAATGCCAACTCAGAATGACAAACCCATAAGAATAACACCAAACCTCTTATCAGCAACTCTAAAAGCCAAGAAAGCATGGAATGGCATAATTCCACCCCTTAAAGTTAATAACTTCCAACCAAGGTTACTACATCCAGCAAAACAGTCCTTTAAAATTGATGGAGAAATAAAGACATTGTGAGACAAGCACAAATTTAATTAATTCATGACCACTAAGCAAGCACTGCAGAAGATACTTAAAGGAATTATATATACAGAAGAAGAAATATAGACACAAACACAAGATCTGGGGAAAAAAATCCTATGAGAGGAATATATGAACAAATGAGAGCTATGATAGAAGTAAGTATATACAACATAGTAAACTGGCAAACCCCTAATATAGATCAGAGCATTAATGCTCTACATAAAAGACTCAGACTAACTGACTGGATTAAAAAACAAGAAGCAACAATATGTATCCTTTAAGAGACTCTTCTCAGTGGAAAAGATACACACAGAATGAAAATAAAAAGATGAAAAACTATTTACCAAGCATGGGGAAGCCAAAACCAAAAACAAAAAACAAAAGTATCTATACTTATATTGGGCAAAGTAGACTTCAATCCAAAAGAAAACAATCAGTCAAGAAGACCTAACAATTGTAAATGTTTATACACCAAACAATAGCACACTTAAGTTCATAAAACAAACACTACTGGCCTTAAAGGAATGAATAGGTCCTGATACAATAATAATAGATGACTTCAAAACCCCATTCTCATCAATAGCCAGATCATTCAAACAAACAAAAAAAAATCAACAGAGAAACCTTACAGTGAAAGAAAAACATAGACCAAAAGGACTTAACAGACATCTATAGAACATTTCATCCAACAGATAAGGAATATACATGGAACTTTTTCTAAAACAGAGCATATTTTAGGTCATAAAACAAGTCTTAAAAATATGAGAAAATTGAAATCATTTCTTATCTCCTATCAGATCAGAATGGAATAAAACTAGAAATCAATAGCAGGTAAAACTACAAAAATGTTACAAATACAAGGAGATAGATTGACATACTTTTGAATGATAAGCTCATCACTGAAGAAATCATGGAGGAAATTCAAAAATTCCTAGAGTTAAATGAAAATTAAAGCACAGCCTACCGGAACCTTTGAGACACAGCAAAGGCAGTCTATAAGGGAAATTTATAGCTATGAGTGCTTATACTTAAAAATCAGAGAAAGCCCAACCAAATAACTTAATGATACACCTAAATGCATTAGAAAAATAAGAACAAATCATACCCCCAAAGCAGTAGACAAAAATAACTAATTAAGATCAGGACAGAAATCAATGAAATGGAAACTAAAAAGAACAATACAATGAAGCAATGAAATGAAAAGCTAGTTCTTTAAAAAGATAAACAGGATATACAAACCCTTAGCCAAACTAATAAAAAGAAAGAGAGGATTCTAATTAATAAAATTAGAGATGAAAAGGGAGCCATTACAACAGATATCAATGACATGCAGAGGATCAGCAGAGATTACTTTGAGAACTTATACT
>VMDO01010249.1:0-46236 GCA_007922755.1 Pedetes capensis | reverse complement strand
TTCTATGAACCCAATATGATCCTTGAACCAAATAAGGACAAAAAGGAAAAAGAAAAAAAGAAAAGAAAAACATAGACCAATTTCTCTGACAAACATAGACTCAAAATTCCTCAACAAAATTCTTGCAAATTGTATACAGAACCACATAAAAAAGATCATACCCAATGACCAGGTAGATTTCATTCCATAGGTTCAAGGCAAATTTAACATACACAAATCAATAAATATAATTTAGCATATAGAGACAAAAATCACATTATCATCTCAATAGATGAAGAAAAGGCCTTTGACAAATTTCACATCACTTCATGATAAAAGCCTTGAATAAACTGGGAATAGAAGGAACATTCTTCAACATTATAAAAGCTAAGTATGATAAAGCTATAACCAATATTTGCCTGTAGCCTACCACTGTAGCCTCCAATCCCATTAGATCTCAGAAGCTAAGCAGGGTCATGCCTGGTTAGTACTTAAATGGGAGACTGCCTGAGAACACCAGATACTGTAGGCTTGGGAGACGGACCCAGAAACTCACTCCCCAAAATCAATCCACTATTGAAAACCCTCTGAATAGCAGAGAGGCACTGACAATAGTATTTCGTCTGTTGTACGTAGTGTCTCTGTGAGTAGGACACCAACTGGAAGGCACCTAACATAGCCAATATTATACTAAATGGGGAAAAAGTGAAAGCATTTCTCTTAACATCAGGAAAGAGACAAACATGCCCACTTTTATTCAATATGTGATTGGAGTTCTAGCCAGAGAAATAAGACAAGAGGAAGAAATAAAATGGATAGAAATAAGGAACAAAGAAATAAAACTATCTCTATTTTCGTATGATATAAGCTTATCCTTAAAAGATCCTAAAGGCTCTGTCGGAAAACTCTGAGATATAATAAGTACTTTTAGCAAAGTCTTTGCTGTTGTTAGGTGCCATTGTTTCACATCTGATTCATAACTACTTTATGTAGAACAGGATGAAACACTCCCTAACTATGTTATGCCTGGTACTATGTCATTGATTCTCTACTATTCATAGGTTTTTCAGTGGCTTATTGTTTCAAGATTGTTTCAAAAGTGAGTTGCCAGGTCCTTCTCCCATTTTTGTTTGTGGATCTGGGGCCTCAGACAGTGCAGACTGGCATTCATGGGTTTAACCCATCCCCTTCAGCAAACTAGCAAGCTACAAAATCAATGTTCAAAAATCAGTTGTTGTTGTTGTTGTTAGGTGCCGTCAAGTCAGTATCCAACTCATAGCGACCCTCATAGGGTTTTCAATGGCTGACTGTTTCAGGCTTGCCTTGGGAGTGGATTGCCAGGTCCTTCTCCCATTCAAAAATCAGTAGCATTTCTATATACCAACAATG
Organism: Pedetes capensis; assembly: GCA_007922755.1. Taxonomy (NCBI): domain Eukaryota; kingdom Metazoa; phylum Chordata; class Mammalia; order Rodentia; family Pedetidae; genus Pedetes; species Pedetes capensis. The sequence goes on along the minus strand of VMDO01010249.1, from coordinate 44,868 downwards.
AATAGTATGAGAAAGAAATCAAAATGATAATTCCACTTACAATAGCCTCAAAAAAGTCTAGGAATAAATCTAACCAAGAGTTATACAATGAAACTCAAAACATTAGAGAAAGAAATTGAAGAAGGCACTAAAAGATGGAAAAACCTCCCTTGCTCATGGATTGGGAGAATTCATGTTGTGAAAATGGCTACAGTACCTCAAGCAAGGTACAGATTCAATATAGTCTCTATCAAAATTCCAATGGCATATTGCACAGAAATAGAAAAATAATCCTAAAATTCATATGGAAACACAAAAGACCCTGAATATCCAAAGCAATTCTCAGCAGAAAGAACAATGCAGGAGGCATCTCAATATGTGACTTTAAGTTATAGTACATGGCCATAGTGACAAAAATAACTTGGTACTGACACAAAAATAGACATAAAGATCAATGGACTAGAATAGAGGACTCAGAAATAAACCCACATAGCTATAGTCACCTGATTTTTCATAATGGAGCCAAAAGCATACATTGGAAAAAGGACAGCTCTTCAACAAATGATGCTTGGAAAACTGGTCATCCACATGTAGAAGAATGAAATTAGATTTGTATTTCTCACCCTGTTCAAAAATCAATTCCAGCCAAGTGCAGTCATGTGTGACTGTAATCCCAGTGATTTGGGAGGTAAAGGTGGGAGGATTGCAAATGCAAGGTCAGAGGCAGCCTGAGTAACTTAGTGAGTCTGAGGATAAAAAAAATTAAAAAGGGACTAAGGTTACAGCTGAGTGGAAGAGAGCTTGTAAAGTAAGTGCAGGGCCTTGGTTCAACCTCCAAGTACTGCAAAAAAAAAATCAATTAAAAAAGAATAAAAGATCTTAATATAAAACTAGAAACTTTGAGACTACTGGAAAAAAATGTAGGGAAGATGCTTCAACACATAGGCATAAGTAACTACTTTCTTAAATGAACACCAGTAGCCCAGAAAATTGTCACCACAATTGACAAATGAGATTACATGAAGTTAAAAAGTTTCTGTGCAACAAAGGAAACAATCAATGGAATAAAGAGAGAGCACAGAGTTTGGGAGAAAATCTTTACCAACTATATGTCCAATAGGGATTAATATCTAGGATACACAAGAACTCAAAAAATTAAATACCAAAAAAAAAAACAGATAAACCTATCAATAAGTGGGAAATTGAACTACACAGGTAGTTCTAAAAAGAATAAATACAAATGATCAATAAATATGAAAATATGTTCAACATCCTTAGCTACAAAGGAATTGTAAATCAAAACTACACTGAGATTCTATCTCACCCAAGTCAGAATGGATAGATATTACAAAACAAATAATAAATTCTGATGAGGATGTGGGGGAAAAGGAACCCTTATATATTGTTGGTGCAACTGTAAACTGGTACAGTCATATGGAATTCAGTATCAGGGTTCCTCAGAAAACTAAAAATAGAACTACCGCATGACCTAGCTATACCACTCCTAGTTATATACCCAAAAGAAGAAAAATACTCATTCCATCAAGACACCTGTACCTCCATGTTCATTGCAGCACTGTTCACAATTTCAAAAATAAGAAATAAGCCCAGGTGTCCATTAACAAATGAATGAACTTCTTTAAATGTGGTATATATACACAATGGAATATTATTCAGCCACAAAGAAGAATGAAGTTATGTCATTCACAGATAAATGGATGGATCTGGAGATAATCATTTTAAATGAAATAAGCCAGTTTCAATAAGAAAAATATCACATGCTCTCACTAATATGCTGAAGTTAGATTTATCTAAAAAATGAAAAATATAAATACACATATAAAAATGACAAATGTAGACACACAGGGATTGTCTAGAGTGGGGAGGAAATAGTGAGAGGAGGATGGGAACAACATAGGGTGGGGTGAGTAACGAGGAAGATGTCTAACTCAAAGTATGTTACAACTGTATGATACTCTCATAACGAAACTCATCATACTATACATAGTGTATATTCTTGTTAGGGGCTGTCAAGTTTGGTCCAACTCATAGCGATGGTATGTACAACAGTATAAAACACTACCCAACACAGTGCCATGCACACAATCTTTTTATATTTGAGCTCATATTGAAGCTACTATATTTCTTCTCATTTTGAGTCATGCCACATCAGCAACTGGAGGTTCCAGGGGCTTTACTCTATTCCCATAAACAAGGTCTATGGAAGGCCAGCCGGGGCCTGCTGTTGAGGCTTTTCATGTGTAACTTGAAGTAATTGATGGAGGCCCAGAAAGCTGTGGCCCAAGGGAATGAAAAGTTGTTCCCGAGGCTTCTTGTTCTTACAATAAGGCCAATAACCGCAGTGAATTCTGTGCTGACTTCCCTGTCTGTTTATTAAGCTTCAGGAGACACCTGTGCTGTGTGTCCTTGGATGGCATGGGAATGCTGAGAAGAAGGCTTTGTTTCTCTATTTCAAGTACTTTGATAAACTGTGGACAGAAACTAAGTTCTCTTTAAACAAATATCTTAGAGTGCTTGGAAAGTTCTTTTTAGGTAGAAACAAAGTGTACAAAACTGCAGCATGAAATTAATATACATCTTATTCTCTTGTAAGATCCACTGTGTCCCGCTTTGTTTCTTGTCAAGCCCTCAACTCCGCCATGCAGGACACCGCAAAAGCAACAAAGGTCAACTCAACTTTGAGGAGGCAACTCTTCCTTACTCACTGAATGTCCTCCAGCCTCATTTTCTGGTGCTATATTTGACAGTGCTTCTCTGCTATTCATAGGGTTTTCAATGGCTAATTGTTTCAGAAGTGGGCTGCAGAGTCTTTATCCCTAGACTGGAAACTCAGCTAAAACCTGTCTACCATGGATGGCCCTGCTGGTATCTGAGATACTGGTGGCATAGCTTTCAGCATCACAGAAACATGCAAGTCCCCACAGCATGACAAGATGACAATCATGTGAGGAAACACACTGTACACAATAAGAAGTAAAAAAAAAAAAAACCAGGAATAGAGTACAGAGGGAAGCCCAGGGATGACAGCTGTGTGACAGGCCTGGGCACATGTAGGCTGTTGTTGTTGTTAGGTACTGTTGAGTCGAGTCCAACTCATAGAGACCCTATGTACAGCAGATCAAACACTTTCCTATTCTGTGCTGGGCACACAATCTTATTTATGTTTAAGCCTATTGTTGCAGACATTGTGTCAATCCATTTGGTGGAGGGTTTTCCATTTTCTACTGACATGCCATACTCCCAAACATAATGTCTTTCTCCAGGGATTGGTCTCTCCTGACTGTTGTTGTTGTTGTTAGGAGCCGTCGAGTTGGTATCCGAATCACAGTGACACTCATAGGGTTTTCAATGGCTGACTGTTTCGGTATTGCCTTGGGAGTGGATTGCCAAGCCCTTCTCCCATTTTTGTGGAGCTGGGACTTGAACTCGGGACCTCAGAGACTGCAGAGCAGCGCTCTACCAACTGAGCCAAATTCCAGGCCCTCTCCTGACCAGATGTCCAAAATATGTAAGAGCAGTCTAGCCTTCCTTGCTTCCAGTGAGTACTCTGGTTGCACTTCTTCTAGGACAGATCTGTTGGTTCTTTTGGCAGTCCATGGTATATTCAATAGACGTCTCCAGCACCACAATTCAAAAGCATCAATTCTCTTTCTGTCTCTCTTGTTCAATGTCCAGCTTTTACAACCATATGGTGCGACTGAAAATACCATGGCATGAGTCAGACACACCTTCATCTTCAATGTGACATCTTTGCTTTTCAATACTCTAAAGAGATCTTTTGCCACAGCTTTTCCTAGAGCAATGCGTCTTTTGATTTTGTGACTGCTGCTTGCACAAGTGTTGATTATAGAGGCAAGCCAAGCAAAATCTTGGATAACCTCAATCTTTTCTCCATTTATTGTGAAGTTGCGTGCTGACCCAGTCGTAAGGATTTTTGTTTTGTTGATGTTTAGTCACAACCCATACTGAAGGCTAGGATCTTTGATCTTTATCAGTAAAGGTTTTAAATTCTCTTCACTTTCAGCAGACAGAGTTGTGTCTCTGCATAATGCAGATTGTTAATGAGTCTTCCTCCAATCCTGATGCCTTGTTCTTCCTCGTAAAGTCCAACTTCTCAGATTATTTGTTCAGCATATAAATTGAAAAGATATGGTGAAAATATACAGCCCTGATGCACAACTTTCTCAACTTTAAACCAGGCAGTGTTTCCTTGTTCTATTTGAAAAACTGCCTCCTGGTTCATGTACAGATTCCTCATGAGTACAATTAGGTACTCTGTTATTCCCATTTTCTAAAATGTTATCCATAATTTTTTCTGATCCACACAGTCAAATGCCTTTACATAGTTTAGCACAGATAGACATCTTACCGATATTCTCTGCTTTTGGCTAATATCCACCTGACATCAGCCATGATGTCCCTGGTTCCTCACCCTCTTCTGAATCCTGCTTGACTTTCCAGTAATTCCCTGTCTATATACTGCTGTAGTTGCTTTTGAATGATCTTTAGTAAACTTTTTCTTGTGTGTCATATTAATGATACTGTCCAATGGTTTCCACATTCAGTTGGATCCCCTTTTTTGGGAATAGGCACAAATATGGATCTCTTCTAGTCAATTGAACAGGTGGCTGTTTTCCAAATATCTTAGTATAAACAAGTAAGCACCTCCAGCACTGCATCCATTAGTTGAAACATCTCAATTGGTATTCCATCAATTCCTAGAACCTTGTGTTTCACCAATTCCTTCAAGGCAGCTTTTACTTCATCCTTTAGTACCATTGGTTCCTGATCATATGCAACCTCTTAAAATATTTGGTCATCTACCAATTCTTTTTGGTATAATGACTTTGTGTATTCCTTTTATCTTCTTTTGATGTTTTCTGCATCATTTAATATTTTCCCTGTAGAATCCTTCACAATTGCCACTCAAGTCTTGAACTTTTCTTCATTCCTTATGCTTGAGAAAGACACAACATGTTCTTCCCTTTTGGTTTTCAATCTCCAGCTCTTTGCACATGTCATTATAATATTTGATTTTGTCTTCTCAAACTGCCCTTTAAAATCTTCTGCTTACCTCTTTATCTTCGTCGTGTCTTCCTTTTATTTAGCTGCTCAACATTCAAGTGAAAGTTTCAAGATCTCTTTTGCCTTGTGATTTGGTCTTTTCTTTTTTCCTTGTCGTTTTAGTAACATTTTATTTTTCTCATGATATCTTTGAGGTCATGCAACAGCTTCTCTGGTCTTTGATCATTAGTATCTAATGTATCAAATCTGTTCTTGAGGTGTTCTCCGAATTTAGGTGGGTTTTACTCAAAGTCATACATTGGCTCTCATATACTTATTCTAATTTTCTTCAGTCAGTTCAAGCTGATATATGAGCAATTGATGGTCTGATCAACATTCAGCACCTGGTCTTGTTCTGACATTTGATTTTGACCTTTTCCATCATCTCTTTCCACAAATGTAGTTAGTTTGGTTCCTATATATTCCATCATTACTAGTAATTATTAGTGCATCTGATTGCATGTTCAATCTATTTCAGATTGCAGAAGATGGTAGAAATCTTCCCTATCTTCATTTGTATCCTTAGTGCTGGGTGCATAAATTTGAATAATAGTTATATAAACTGGCCTTCCTTAGAGGTGTATGGATATTATTCTATCACTGACAGCTTTGTACTTCAGGACAGATCTTGAGATGTCTTTTTTTCTATAATGGATGCAACCTCATTTCTCTTTAATTTGCCATTCTCAGCATAGTAGACTACATGGTTATCTGATTCATAATGGCCCATGCCAATTTTTATGCTCCAGCATTATAAAGTTGTATTCGACAACCTATTGACAATTTAAGAGGCTTTGTTTTCAAAGTTGTTCCTTTGTGGGTTTGACTTTGTGCAGTCACAGAGACATGAATCTAGTATCTCTCGCCACATACAGGTCAGTGGTCACAATGATATTGCCAGAGACTTAAGTACCTAGGCTTTGGATCACATAAAATTGTATTCATCATAGTGCTGTTACTGTTAGCTGTGTACATTAAGTATTTTATTTGAACTCTATAAGCCTAGATTGCTTGACTGAGAGATGGTAATAACAATCTTCTACCTCATTGCAACTTTTGGAAAAAAAACAATAAGATAGTTCAAAGAAGGTGTGCATATAGTGCTCCATAAATGTTAGCACTGAGTACTATCTTTGCTGTGATTTCTATCCCTCGTCCCTTCTTGCATCTCACTTTGCTAGATGACCACTCTCCAGGCAGAACACTCTTCCACCATCCCTGCATGGCGCAGAACACACTGTTGCTATTTGACACACATTATTTCTTATGGTGACCAGCAAAGACGGTGCAGCCAGTAGCATACTCTCTGGTAGGGAGACAGTCTCATGGAAAAAGCAACAAAAGCATTTATCTCTTCACATAAATGTGGCACTGAGCAAGATAGCACTTCCATAACCATACCAGAACCCTGATCTTCCCACAGGGGATAGGAATGCAGAAATACTTTCTGGCTTGATGAGACAGAAACTCATGCCGCGTGAGGATGGAAAAACCCGTTGGCCTTGGCAATGTTAATGATGTTATGCTCCATGTGCTTCAGAAAAAGAAAGAGAGCAGAGAAGAGCAAGTTGCCTTCAGAGTTACAAAAATACCTAAAACTTGCCTAAAGAAGTTCTCATTATATTCATATGCTGCATGCCTCACTTCTCCAGAGTGTCACAAATGCAAATGTTAACTCATATACATATGTCTCAATGAAAAGGGCAACAGTTTGCCTGGAAACCCTGAAGACCCTGAGTTTTCATCCAGCTCCATATTCCCTCCCCATTTTCCTTTCTCAAGTTCTTCAAGCCTCTCTCCTGACTACTATAGGTTTCCCCCAGTTGATGAGAGCCTTTCTGAGCATGCAGTCAGCAGCCTTCCCTGTGGCACTGCTTCTCACTTGTCAGAGTTTCACCAGAGCTCTTCCCACCTGTCCCAACCATGCTCAGAGGTAAACCTTGTTCCTTTTTGTTTCCTCTTTGCTACACCCAGAACATTCCAACAGCAAATATTACTTGCATACAACATAATTTTTTGAGAAGTCTTATATCTTTATTTCTTTTGTAAATTACATATTTCCCATGCAGAATCTTCAAGTTCTCCAGCTTTTCAGCATCAACTTTTCTTTTCATTTCTTTTTATTTTTTAATTATTTTTATTATTATTTTTTGTTGCTGTTGCTTGACAGGACTGAGAGGTTGAACCCAGGGCCTCACGCATGCTTTGCAAGTGCTCTACCACTGAGTTGCACTCCCTGCCAATTTTTTAGTTTTTATTTTGAGTCAGGTTCTCCCTAAATTATGCAGGTTGCCTCTGGCCTCAAACTTGCAATCGTCCTGCCTCCAGCTCCGAGTCACTGGGATTATAGGTATACACCATCTCACCCAGCACCTTCTTTTATATTAAACCAGAGATGCTCAATCCCATTCCATTTACTCTGGAAGCTCAGGAGAGCATACCAACATTTGTGTTTCACAGAGGGATTTATGTTTCTGTCAGTGTGTGGGGGGCAATTGTTTTACTTTTCACTTCTTCTGACTTCTTGCTTCTGCAGAATTCTTGAGTCTTAATCTTATCTCACTCCTCCAAGTACTGCTACTTCTTTATACCACAATGCCCCATCTGCCAAACAGCCTTCTTTCTTTCTCTTAAATCCTCAAAAATTCAAGTTGCTGGATCTATCACATTTTTACTGAAAATCTGAGGTCTCCTAAGATTTGTATGACAAAAATAAAATAATTTGACTCAAAAAAGGCTTGACTGCACTAAAATTACTTTGTTTTCCCTCACATAGATCTTTCTTTCTCTAGACAAGATATACTAAAATGGCTGTAAGTGGACCAAATATAGCCCAAAGACATATTTTGTTTGTCCAGCATAGTAGTTAAATACAATTTTAATTAGACTCTAACATTTTAAAATGAAGTGTTTTTTTGTTTTTTTTTTTTTTTTTTGAGATTTTTGGCTTTTCTTGAATGACTGAAGATCTGATGCTGTCAGCTGTCTATGATGCACAGCAGTGACTAGCTGGAAGGCGTGGCAGCTGCCCTGGCCCAGGCCTTGCCCTCTGCAGTACAGTCACATCTCCCTTATAAACTCTGATGTGTTACCACATGGGCCCTTCAAGTCATGTAAATTTTGCTCCACACTATTTTCATCTCTCTTTTTCAAAGGGACCAATCTCTTCCTCTAAGCTCCAACAAATAATTCTGGTATTTCTGTCTTTTATCTTGTGGAATATTTGGCTCTGTTGCAGTCTGAATGTTTATAATCACCTCTGCCCCACCAAAGAGGCTGGGATTTAGCTCAGTGGGTAGAGCGCTGAGCTGCAGTCTCTGAGGTCCCGAGTTCAATTCCCAGCACCACAAAAATGGGAGAAGGACCTGGCAATCCACTCCCAAGGCAATCCTGAAACAGTCAGCCATTGAAAACCCTATGAGGGTCGCTATGAGTTGGATACCGACTCGATGGCACCTAACAACAACAACTGCCGCACCAAAAAAAATCCATTTAGAAATCTTTACCCCAAAATCATAGTGATAAGCAGTATGGGCCTCAGGGAGGATATTAGATCATGAGGGCAGAGCCCTTAATGAGATCTGTGAGGATGCAGCAATAAGGGGATCATCTGTGACCAAGAAACAAACCCTTTCCAGACACTAAATCTGCTGGCAACTTGATCTCCAGAACTGTGAGATATAAAACTTTATTTGTAAGCTACCCAGTTTATGGGCTGGGATTCTGCTCGGTTGGTAGAGTGCTGCGCTGCAGTCTCTGAGGTCCCGAGTTAATTACCAGCACCGCAAAAATGGGAGAAGGGCCTGGCAATCCACTCCCAAGGGAATCCTGAAAAACAGTCAGCCATTGAAAACCCTATGAGGGTTGCTATGAGTCGGATACCGACTCGACGGCACCTAACAACAACAACAATCTCCCAGTTTATGGTATTTTGTTACAGTGGCCAAAATAGGCTAAGACAGCCTGTTTGAGGCAATCCTGCTCCATCTAAAACAGACCACTCATCATTTCATAACCAAAAATGGCAATTGTCAACTTCAGGATGTTTTCCTTCACAGGATTTAACCACCTTGGTGTGAGTTGTGCCCCTTTGGTAAGGGGCGCAAGTAGTTGCTGGTGTTTTGTTTAGGAGTTGCTCCCAAATGATGCACTTAGTAAGTGGCAACACCAAGATTCCAACCAGTCCTTCTGGCTGCCTGTCCTTTGCCTCCCACCCCATTCATACACCCCATGCAGTCTGTCAACTGGGTGAGCTTTATCCTGGGAGGTGTGTTTGGATCAGCGGTGGAGAGGGAAACATTTCTGGTAGCTGGTGTTCATGTTCATGGACCATGCTACAGCTCCCTCTCACTGGGAAGGAAGTGGGTGATCTGTGCTCCTTCCCACACCATCATTGGCTTTCTGTGCTGACTTTATTCCAGAACATTTCAGCTGCCAAGCGATCCCAGGGATCACCTTCTCAACAGGCTGATTTGATAAACGAGGAAATGGAGGTCATTCACCCTTGTAGTCTACCTCAGATGTTCTTTCTAAGTTGAACATGTTCATTTTGCCCATATACACATTACTGGACAAGGTATAGTAGGTAATTTGTCTTAAATTTTTAAGTAGAGAGCTTTCAAGATGGATTTGAATAATGGTTGAAAACACAGCAAAACGACTTAGGTGATAATAAGGTGCATAGAAACAATTTTGTTGTTTAGTGAACTGCAGAGGCAGGACTTTTGTACTCCTTAAAGTGCTGTTAGGCATTAACTCATTAATGCACAGAGTAGTGGGAAAATCTTATATTATCTTATATTATATAGCTATTCTTCTAAAGTCACCAAAGGCCAAGAAAAAGAAAAAAAATAGTATTACTATGAATATCTAGTTTTGAACTAGATATCAGCAGAAGAAAACATGGATGGGTTTAGTCCAGATGGGCAATAGAACAGTGGGTAAGGCAGAGGAAGATCTAATCTCAGCCTGCACCCGCTACCCACCAGGCTTTCCAGATTTAGCAAATAAAAAACAGGAGACCCAGTTAAACTTGAATTTGAGATAAACTTCAAATAATTTTTAGAAGAAATATGTCCCATAAAATATTTGGGACATAATTCTACCGAATAGAATCCATTGTTGTCTGCAATTCAAGTCTAACAGGGCATCCTGCATGTTATGTGGCAGATCTCTTCCCTTCACAATCCACTCAAGAACAATACTTAAAAGGACCAACTGATTGTGCATGACCCCAGAGTTGGACAACTGGTCTATGCCCTATTTATTGAGATCAGCATGCCAGTCATATGCTTAAGTGATAGAATAATGTCAGATTGCTATAAAAGTATCTAAACACATAGCTTTCCATTTCCATGTTTATTGTGTCGACAACCAGTAACAAATACTTGGAAAACTGGCCTCAGTCTATGGGGGACATGTGGGGTAGCACTAGGCAGAGAAGGAAGCTATGTCTTGTTTGAGCTCCACCTGTTGCTCAGCCGGCAACTCAGATTAAGGGATAGATCATTCTCTGCATCTGACTGCCTCAAAAATAATGAGAGTAATTGTGCCTGATGTGGGGTTATGCCATGTGCAAATAAAGTTCCTCATGGACTTGAGATAATAGTAACCAAAGAACCTATCCACATCATCTGAAGCACCAAAGACAGAAATGAACATTTAAACCTTTGATTCCACAGAGAAACATCAATGTAGTGACTATGAGAAAATTCAGAACCTCTTAGATACATACTTGCCATGCTATTTAGAAAATTTCTTATACAAAGGCCACATGAAAATGGAGAAAGGAGTAAGTGCTTTAATCTTTCAGAATTTAGTGGTTTTTCTGGTCTTAATCTGGCTCTCATATTTTTTGCTGACTTGACATGATTGGTGGTAAAGTGTTTAGAAATTACCACATACTCTCAAATCTAATCCACACCCTTTCAACAGTTTTAAAGGGCTACAAAATCGGATGTAGATTAGAATCACAATCAGATTGGATTGGCTTTCTGGAATGAGAATCCCATCTGAACACTATTATAATCTGCATCTGATTTTATAGCCCTGTTGAAAGGATGTGGATTAGATTTGAGAATATGTCATATGTGAAATATTAAATGACTCATTAGTGTTCCTTCCTTCTAGGCAAAGTTTTGGCAGAAAATTTGGCTTTTAGAAGTAAAACATAAATTCCAACTTTATACATACATACACAGTTTTTAGAACTGTGAGACTGTGGATACCTGTGCACCCTCATGCATTCACATGTGGTAGAATGCACTAGTCAAGAATCCACCCACTGAGCACTGGGGACAATTTCAATTTGGTTTTGCTATTTACTAAATTCCTGACCTTCCACAATTTTCTTAACCTTTTAAAGTTTCAGTTCTCTCATCTGTAAAAATAGAGATGTTATGGAATTATTGTAGAGATTAACCAAAATAATCTATATAAAGCATTTAGAAAATTCCTACCCCTAGTACATTCTCAAAAAATTTCATTAATAGCTTTCATTATAACAAATAATGAATATAATAATTTCTTTACACTTATGTAGAGTAATATAGAAGCATGTGACTAAAACATCAAAATGAACATTCTAAAAATTGGCTATAGGTATGATCATCATATTATTTTTTTGTAGTAATAAAGATTAGGAAGAACCCAAATGTTCATAAATAGAGTTTCTTGCAACACAATATATATGTATGCATACACTGAGATGCATAATTAAAATTTAGGATGATGTACACATGAACAAAATCTCTGTCTTAATTTTAGCTATCTGTTGTCAGGTTTTTCTCTGGGGTTTCTCTCTCTGCATGTGGATAGAAGTGAGAGGGGCTGCCCCAACAGTTTGCCCAGTGGTGAGGCTCTGGCCAGAGAACAGAACATCATGAACAGGATAAAAAAGTTTATTCATAAAGGAGAGGGAAAGGGTCGGAGGATTAGGGAGAAGGGAAAGTGCAGTTGGAGAGGGAAGCTCTCAGCTGCTGTCTCTGCCACTGGGACAGAGATTCCTGGGTGTTGTTGGTCTTCTGGCTCGCAGGCTTCACCACTTTGGAGGCCCTGCGCTTGACTCTCAGAAGCTTGCCTCTCAGAGTCATGCCTCTCAAAGCAGTTGGTCCATGTAGGATGTCCAGCGTTGTAGAGGTCGGGATCAGGTAGAAGTGGCAGGCAGGCTGAAGTAGAATGAATTGAGATAGAAGGAAGGCTGAAGGCTAGGCTGGGTGAGCAGGTAAGTGGGCCTCAGGCTCTTAATGAACTACAAGGACTCGGTGAGCTTCTCTTGGATGGTGTTCAGAAATGGCTGTTGAATTTGGAGCTCCAGAGTTTATATGGCCTGATAGCCATCCAATCAGGGGAACAGGGTTGGATCAGAAATGACCAATCGAGCACCAGGGAGACTTTAGATGCTACAATACCTTGGGTACCATCTTGGCCCACTCGATGGGAGGAGGTAAGAGTGAAGTACCCTGATGTAGGGCAACGGTGACCAGTTGCCACCTTGCCCCATAAGATTCGATGGGAGCAAGTAATCCAGGTTTAGGGTAAGTGTCACTCCCCTTGGAGGAAAGAGGTCAGTCCTCCAAGTGGGCTAGATGAGCTCCTGGGACTGGCCATGTTTAGGGTACTCTCTATCCCCCTGAGAATGCCAACAACCTGTAGGGAATATTTTTCTCTTTTCTTTCTAATTTTTCTATAGTAATTGTGCATTACTTGAATAGCAAAATTTCTTAAAGGTGTTGAAATTAGGGTCCTTTTTTTGTCCCAGCACATTTATTATCTAGGTCCTTTCTCCTTCCTGCTGGTCACCTACCACCACTATCTTCACTTATCTTCGGTCATCAAAAATCTCCCTGTAAAAGATCTATCCATCCTTGTGTGTAGTTCTGATTATGAATTTGGTGGGAACATCTGTATAGGTCTGTTCGAGCGGTGGGTCTAACAAAGATGGGTCTTATTTGAGTTGTGTCATGAATAACATTAGAGATAGGTCAAAATTATCACACAGGAAAGCAACCATGTGAGTCTCATTTGAAGAACAAGGCAAATGGTTAGTGGAAGTAGCAAAAACAGCCAATAGTTGAAAGAAATAGCCTCAAGTGAATCAAGTTAAGGCAGGCAGTGGCTTGGAAATGGGGTGTGTATGATAGGTAGCCTCTTCTCAGTGGTCCCATGCAGACAGCAGAAAGCAAGCACGGCAGCATCAAGGAGTATATGATGCTGAGTAACAGGGACAAGTGATGGAGACCAGATTGAGTAACTTCTTGAAATTAATCAAGGTGCTTTTCCTTTTGTACTTCCTTGGACAAAATGTTGACTTCACTCAAATGCATCAATTGCTGGAGGAAAATGCAATTTTACAAAAATGCCAAGACAGTTGGTATTCAGATTTTGAGTTCCAAGGAATGTGCTTGATGCCCACTTCAGAGGGAAGAGCTATAAAAGTCAAAGCTTGAAGAATTTTTTTTTATTTTGAAAGGAAAAGAGAATTTTGTAAATCAAAAGACAAAGCCCTAAAGGCACTGAGCACAAAATACTTCTGCCAACAAAAGACTGGAAAGAGAATACAGGTTCCCCCTGCTTCCTACAAAAAGAACTGGGTTATTGAAGACCTCTATCCTGATAAAAGCGATAAAAATGTTATGTAAATTTAACTTTTAAAAAATACATAGCTGACCTGGGGGGGGAAGTATGCTTTCAAGCATTCAGAAACAAAGAGAAAACTTAAAATCAAACAGGTGTTAACGACAAAATGCACTGGACTGTTGAGAAAAGGATTTCACTCAGGCTATTGTAATAAAAAGAATATCCATTAATGAGCAAAATCTCAAAGAAAAGAAAGCATGCTTGGGCCTCCCTAGGGACAGGTACATAAAGAAGTCATTCCCAAGTATGTTAGTCTATTTTGGGCAACTATATCAGAACACCAGGGTCTGGATAATTTATTAAGAACAAATTAATTTAGCCAGGCGTGGTGGTGCACACCTATAATTCCAGCGACTCTGGAGGCAGAGGTAGGAAAATCACAAGTTTGAGACCAGAGACGGTCTGTACAACTTAGCAAGACTCTGTCTCAAAAAAAGTAAAATGGAGGGTGCAGCTCAATGGTCCAGCATTTGCAGAGCATGTATGAGTAAAGCTCTAGGTTCAACCCCCAGTACCACAAAAAAAAAAAAAAAAAAAAAAAAAGAACAAATTAACTTTTTCATAGTTGTGAAGGCTGGGAAGTCCATGGTCAAAGTGTCAACATCTGGTGCGGGCTTTCTTGCTGCACCCTCAGTGGTGGAAAGCGAAAGGATAAGCGAGGATGAATATGTGTCCTCACCAGCCAAAAGAGTGAGCAAGCCCATTCCTACCAGCTGTTTTTATTGTAGCAACAATGCCTCTCATTAGCTCCCACCTCCAACACATGGATTTGTGGGGACATGTTCAGACCATGGTGCAAACCTTGTGTAAGTCATGAAGAATGGTGGGACTCTATCTTACCTGAGTCACCGAGGAAAGGTGGAGGTGAGTCTTAGCTTAGAATATGTCAGCACTTAATAGCCTTTTGCTGTTAGCTGGTTAAAATTAACCTTTCCCTGGGAAAGCAAATGAGTGGAGAATTTCTTACCTGTCATTATTTTTTGAGAGCAGAGGTCTGAGGTAAAGCTCAGTGTTGTTGAACTATTTCTGAACAGCTCAGCAGTAATCACATTCTTTCAAATTGGCTGAGGTAGAGCTAAGAAATAAACTCCTATTATTGACATCATTCCAGCAAATCAGAAGTAGGTCTTGAGAAGTCAATTGTTTTAGATAATACAACAAGACATCTTAAAAGAAGGTTGTCTCAAGTGGGTAGGAGAAATGATCACGTAAAAGGTTGAGTTAAGCCAGGTCCTGGGGCACATGCCTGTAATCACTCAGTAGGCTGAGGCAGGAGGATAGTGAGTTCAAGGCCAGAGGGAACCTGCACAATTTAGGAAGACCCTGTTTCAAAATAAAAATTAAAAAACAGGGTTGATGATGCAGCTAAGTGGTAGAACATTTGCCTAACATGCACAAAACCCTGGGTTTGACACTCCAGCACAGAAAAGCAAAGCAAAACAAAAGGTTGAATTAAAGGGAGGAGCCAGGAGTTAAGCCCTGAGGGTAACCAGCCCAGTAGATTCTAAGATCTTATTGGTGAAAAATCTTTCAGTTTTGCAAAACCACTCACAGAGTTCTTGAAGCTCTCAAGCTAGGTTGTGCATGGCCTTGGTGACCATGTTCATAGTCTTAGTCATCTCTCATATAAGGACATGCTTAATCCAAGTACCTCACTGTACCTGCCATTGCCAAAACTGTAATTTGTTCAGGGAAATGCTTGGTTTATGCATGGCCCACTGCACTAGCAAGGTTTGCAACAAGTGACTGGGATTCAGCTCATGGGAGTTCTTTAGATCCTAGAGAAAATAGCCGGCTATAAGGCAACCTAGAGTTTCAAGAGGAATGTGGGCTGTCAGGTTTTAGTCTTTGTCCTCAGTGACACTAAGCCAAGAATACAGATGAGAAACATTAGTTTGGAGGATTATAATCAGATATTGAAGGAAACAGGAGGTATTGAGAATTTGATAAGGATTAGCAATTTAGGAAGCTAACAGGATTGAATACAGTTTGTATGTAGGACTAAAATTGATTTTTACATGATAGTAGAGAGTGAGAAAATAAATCTTTATCAGACAAGATGACATGACAGTTTTCTTACCCATTAACTTACTACAACTTCAAAACAGGTGCAAAATAGCTCAAAGACAATCAATAGAGCCAGAATTTAACAACTTGCAAGATTATACTATAGACCAGTGGTCTCTAACATTTTTAGCACTAGGACTGGTTTCATGGAAGATAATTTTTCTTCAGACTAAAGAAGGGTGGTTCCTGGACATGAGCCAATGCGGAGTGGCTGCAAATACAGTTGAAGCTCTGTTCACTCACCTGCCACTCACCTCCTGCTGTGTAGCATGGTTCCTAACCAGCCACAGATTGATGCTGGTCCATAGCCCAGAGGTTGGGAACTCCTGGTACAGACAATGCTTTAGACAAAAACTCTATTGAAACTTTCTTTTGATCAAAAATAATCTCAAAAAAGATTATTGTTGATCACAAAATTAGGATTATTTCATTTGCCATCATTATTTACATAAGTACAGCAAGAATGGTAATTTATTATATTGGCCTTCTTAAATTTGCATTGCTAGAAGTTTTCATGAATATCAGATTGGAATTTTAAAAGTCCTTTGAGACTAAGTAATCAAGTAAAAAAAAAAAACCTCACTATTAGACTTTACCTAAGGTACTTATATTTGGGTAAATTCTTCTCTTCTTGAAGTCCTCCAAATATCCTAAGAATCCTGGGCCTCATTCAAGGACCTTTTCACTCATCTGAGAGTCTGGAAACTATGAGTCAGGTTGTTGTTGTTGTTGTTAGGTGCCGTCGAGTCGGTATCCAACTCATAGCAACTCTCTGTACAACAGGGGAAACACTATTGTCAGTGCTTCTCTGCTATTCATAGGGTTTTCAATGGCAGATTGATTTTTGGGAGGGAGTTGCCAGGTCCTTCTCCCAAGCCTACAGCTTCGGGTATTCCCAGGTGGTCTCCCAACCAGGACCAACCCTGCTTAGCTTCCGAGATCTGACGGGATCGGATGCCACAGGGCTATGTCTGCAGGCAGGTATCAGTCCAGATTTCCCAAGAGGGATTTATAGGCTTTGACTCCACAGTGTCAACTTTAGTTTCTTAGAACTATCTGGTTATAATATCTCCTGTCAAGGAGAAGATTTTAGGCAAGGCCCTGGTTACAAAACTGATGTCTCCCATTATACCTGCTAAGAATGAGGGCAGATTCTTATGGAACCTATGCAAACAACTATATTGTCATGGGAAAAAAAAAATAAAAACTTCTTAAGAGTTTTCAGATTCTGGAAGGATCAAACACAGAGACACATATAACATTTGCAAGTGTTTCTTTTTCATTTACAAAACCATAATCTACTCAATTGTTATGAGTTATAGATAGCTTAACAGAAATGCTAAAGGGTTCTCTATATATTCATAAAACAGGACATAAAAATATGAGCAATATTCCAAACAAAAAACACAACCCTCCTTCATCATTTCCCTGATATATAATTAATTCCTTTTCCACTTGATCTTAAGAGGATGCAGTCTCATGAGCCCACCTGTTTATCAATCAAAGTTCTGAAAATTCTGATTCTGTTACTGGTATATTTTCAAAAGTGCTTAAGCGACACCACCAGAAGCCCGGACCCCAAAGTACTTGGCATAGTTTTTTGTTGTTGGGCTGTTGTTATTGTCAGTACTAGAGGTAGAACCCAAGGCCTTGTGCATGCTAGGCAAGTGTTCTACCACTGCTACCACTGTGCTGCACCTCTAGCATCTTTTTATTTTTTATTTTGAGACAGGTTCTAGCTAAGTTGTGTAGACTGCCTCTGGACTCAAACTTGTGATCCTCCTGCCTCAGCTTCACGAATCACTGGGATTACAAGTATGAGCCTCATGTCCAATCTTTTAAAAATTTTTATTAGCATATACAAAGTAATGAATTTTTAGTATGACATTTCTATACATGCATATATTGTAATGTACCCTAAGCATACTGACCTCTTCTTTTACTCTTTATTATTCCTCTTTCTCTTTCCCATTCCCCTTCTAGTATTTCTTCTTTTTAGTTTCAAGTTCTTTTTCTTCTGTTTTTCTTTTTTACCCCCTAACACCCATATATGAGAGAAAACATGCAGGACTTGTCTTTCTGAGTCTGGCTCCTTTAACTTAACATAATGATTTCAGTTCCATTTATTTTCTGGCAAACAACATAATTTCATTCTTCTTTATAGCAAAGTAAGACTCCATTGTGAGTATACCATATTTTCTTTATCCATTCATCTGTTCACAGGCACCTAGGCTGGTTCCATAATTTGGCTGTCATGAATCAGAGGGCTCTGAGACAGTCCTTCTTTACTGGAGACAAAGCACTCTGGCCTGTAACTGATTGCAAGTGCATTCAGGGAAATATCAGAGTGAAACAAAAAGAGTGACTACAGATGAGGAGAGATTTAAAGTGGCCATGGTTTACTTTTTGTTGATAATTTCCAAAAGTGAAAGATCTGATTATCAATTAGTACAAGAGGAGGGCAACTGACAAAGTTTATTTCTTTTCTTTCCCTCCCTTTTTTTTTTCCCCCGCAGTACTGGAGGTTGAACCCGGGGCCTCGCACTTGCATATTTTGCAAGTGCTGGACAATTGAGCCGCACCCTCAGCCTTTTTTTTTTTCTTTTAACTTTTTGAGACAGGGTCTTCCTAAATTACACAGACTACCTCTGGTCTGGAACTTGTGATCCTCCTGGCTCCGCCTCCTGAGCCCCTGGGATTACAGGTGTGTGCTATAGCTCCAGGCCAACAAAGTTTCTTTTATTGTGGCATTTGAAACAAGAAAATGAAATTAATCCAAAAAAATTAAACAAAATATAATGAGTAGCTCTACTTACAAAGAAGAGTGGACATTATATCTGATTTATAAAAATAAATTAAAATAATTTTACAGTTATATATCTTCAGATCTAACATGTAACAATCCTAAAATATACTATATCATGGATATAACAAGCCTTTAGTTAGAATACAAGCTAAATACCAAGAAAAGAGATTCTAAAAGGTTAGTGTGGGCCCTAAGTGTGTATACATTAATAAAATACATAGGTAAGAAGTTGAACCTCCAATTGAAAACTACTGGCCCAGAAGATCCTAGAATCAAAGAGGCAAAACTTCAATGAAACTATCATTTTAAAAAGTAACTGAAGTTATGATTGAGAATACTATATTGCTGTTGTCTGATATCAAGGAAAGCAACACCAGAACTCTGAGGAAGAGACATATCATGGACTGTGAGGGAACAGACACATCTCTAGAAACTTCCTGTACTGCATACAATTCCTGACACGTTGGTATTAACATTTTCCCATGCAAATGCAACCAAAAGAAGATCAAACTTCTCTCTTGATTTGACAAATCTTTCCATGCAATTCAGCACCAGTAATATATCAAAGAAACCTAATTATTTCTACTTGAAAGAATATATCTTTTGTAATTTTCTAAGGGTCTTCTAAGAAACCTCAAAGACAACTTTATGTGTAAAAGGTAATAGAATTCAGTTTTGGAAAGGCAAAATATCAACATTATCAGGAGATTTAAATTTGATTAAGATGGGAACATGGGTTATAGAAAAATGATACTTAGCTATTTAGGAAGATTACCCAAAAGGTAAAGGAGAAACTTTTACAAGCTTTTAGCAATGTTGTTGTTGTTGTTGTTGTTAGGTGCCATCCAGTCGAGTCCGACTCATAGTGACCCTACGTACAGCAGATCGAAACACTTGTCGAGGCAAACACTTGCCAGGCAAACGATCTTATTTATGTTTAAGCCCATTGTTGCAGACACTGTGTCAATCCATCTGGTGGAGGGTTTTCCTCTTTTGCATTGACCTGCCACTCTCCCAAACATGATATCTTTCTCCAGGGTTTGATCTCTCCTGACTACATGTCCGAAATATGTAAGACACAGTTTGGCCATTCTTGCTTCCAAGGAGCACTCTGGTTGCACTTCTTCTAGGACAGATGTGTTGGTTCTTTTGGCAGTCCATGGTATATTCAACAGACATCTCCAGCACCATAATTCAAAAGCATCAATTCTTTTTCTGTCTCTATTGTTCAATGTCCAGCTTTCACAACCATATGATGCCACTGAAAATACCATGGCATGAGTCAGGCGCACCTTTGTCTTCAATGTGACATCTTTGCTTTTCAATACTCTAAAGAGATCTTTTGTCACAGCTTTTCCTAGAGCAATGCGTCTTTTGATTTCTTGACTGCTGCTTCCACGGGTGTTGATTATAGAGCCAAGCAAAGTAAAATCTTGGACAACCTCAATCTTTTCTCCATTTATTGTGAAGTTGCGTGCTGACCCAGTCGTAAGGATTTTTGTCTTGTTGATGTTAAGTTGTAACCCATATTGAAGGCTATGATCTTTGATCTTCATCAGTAAATGTTTTAAATCCTCTTCACTTTCAGCAAGCAGAGTTGTGTCATCTGCATAATGCAGGTTGTTAATGATTCTTCCTCTAATCTTGATGCCGCGTTCTTCCTCATAAAGTCCACTTTCAGGGCTGTATACCTTTTAGCAATAGCAGAGCAATACTCTGGGGAAGAGGACACTGCAAAGGAGAGAATACCAAATTCTAGCATTATATCAATATAATACCTGATATGGTAGCTAATTTTGAAAATCTTATAGATAAATGCATCAAATCATAGCTTAAACCACAACAAAGTTTCCTTCCATGAAACTTCAGCTACTTTCTGTACCCATACACACACAATTCAGAGTGGCAAATTGAATACTTTCACTAACAGACCCACATATACATACATATTTACATATATAAAAGCTGGGATTTGACTCAGTGGGTAGAGCATTGCGCTGCAGTCTCTGAGGTCCCGAGTTCAATTCCCAGCACCACAAAAATGGAAGAAGGGCTTGGCAATCCACTCCCAAGGCAATCCCGAAACAGTCAGCCATTGAAAACCCTATGAGGGTCGCTATGAGTCAGATACTGACTCCACGGCACCTAACAACAACAACAACAACAACAACTATCTCTCTGGAACTGGGATTTAGCTCATTAGGGTAGGGCGCTGCACTACAGTCTCTGAGGTCCCGACTTCAATTCCCAGCACCGCAAAAATGGGAGAAGGACCTGGCAATCCACTCCCAAGGCAATCCTGAAACAGTCAGCCATTGAGAACCCTATGAGGGTCACTATGAATCGGATACCGACTCGACATCACCTAACAACAACAACATATATGCCCTCTATACCAAGTACAGGGTTGGGGTTTACTCAATGGGTAGAGTGCCCCTCTTCAGTCTCTGAGGCCCTGCGTTTGATTTCCAGCACTGCAAAAATGGGAGAAGGATGTGGCAATCCACTCCTGAGGCATTCCTGAGACAGTCAGCCACAGGAAACCCTATCATGCTCTCTATAAGTGGGATACAACTCAAGGGCACCTAACAACAACAAACAACATACCAAGTAAAAATAAGAGGCAAAAAATATGATAATTTAGGAATTAGCATTTTAGTATTCTACCTTATTTAGAAATGATTTAAGTATCTAATGGTACCCATTAGTGAACTCAATTTAGTATCAGTCCAAAATTTTAAATTACCTAAAGATCTTGAAAATTATCTTTAAGCTATACATTATAAAATATAATTACTGTGGAAATAAAGCTTGTCAGAATAATGATCAATTTGACTAAACACAAATTTACATTTTGCATAATCTTAAACATTAAACATAAGTGATGCTAGCTTATTTGACCAGTAAGCATGTATAAGTTTAGGAAGACTATTTCAAAGTAGAATAATACCTGTGCACATATCATACTAACACTAATAAAGGAAATGTAGGTTTTTGTTAAAAAAAGAAAAACTAAACTAAAAATTATAAGCTAGTTTTGACAAACTTTCTCAAAATTCTGTGCACTTTATTTCTTAAAGCATTTGAGTTAAGATGTTTTTAACACATTGAAAGTATTAGGAGTTGGGTTTCCTTAATTTCTGGGAAGTTTAGATGAATTCACTTTATACAATGACTTATTTATCTGTAAGCCAATTAGATTAAGAAATTTTATAATCTTTTAAGGCTATCCAGATAGAAAAAAATATTACACAACCACATAACCAGAGAGGTAGAAGTGCTTCTGAATGACAGATGTGTAAACAGTCAGGCAGGGTTTTAGTTCAGTTGGTAGAATGCTGCTCTATGCCGTCTGAGGCCCTGGGTTCAATCCCTAGCACCACAAAAAAGGGAGAAGCACATGGCAGCCCACTCCAAAACAATCCCAAAACAATCTGCCATTGAAAACCCTATGAATAGCAGAGAAGCACTGACATAGTGTTGGGCATGGCAGAGAGTCAGGGAGTGTTCCGTTTTGTTGTACATAGGGTCACTATGAGTCAGACCCCACTCAGCGGCACCTAAGAACAATAACAAACATAAAGGCAGACACAGACAGTATGCAGATAGCTCTAATTCTAAAATTCTAGGCCTAGATGAAAAATGAACACTAACTTACAAAACCCACCATCTCATATCAAAAAACTCTTCTTTATAATCGGGCACAGAGGCACATTCCTATAATCCCAATGGGAAGCGGAGGCAGGAGGATCGCAAGTTTGAGACCAGAGGCAGTCTGCATAACTTAGTAAGACCCTGTCTCAAAAAGTAAAAAAAAAAAAAAAAAAAAAAAAAAAAAAAAAAAAAAAAAGGGCTGAGGGTGCAGGGTGCAGCTAGTGGTCCAACACTTGCAAGGCCCTGGGTTCAACCCCCAGTACTGTCAAAAAAAAAGGGGGGGGTGGAGAGGGAACTCTTCTTTCTCAAGTAAGTATGAATTCTTAATTGATTTAGGTTAAAAATTGACAAACAAATCAAAGAGATTAATAACACAGATACTCCATTGTCTTTCACTCAACAGAAATAAGATCCCTATAAACCATCAATCCATTTCCTGAATTCACCAAACTGTCAGATCATGAACTCAAAAGGAACAGCACTTGAAATCAAATGAGTATTCAAAAACAATCAAAATCAAATTCTTATCATGCTACCAACAGGCAAGAGTCCAGAACACAGGACTAGGAATCAAATACCCCATCTGGCTGCCCAGATGGCCAGTCAGGCCCCATTACAGGGAAGAGGCTAATAGGGATCAGAAGGTGAAGTCCAATCCCATCTGTGTCACAGCACCAAATTATGCTACAGAAAATGCACTAGACAGTTGAGAAGATATTTTTATTCAAGCTATTGCAATTAGGAGAATGTTTACCTGGAGAAAAATACATAACAGAAAATAAAGAAGACCAAGGAATAGGCAAGGTAACAAGAGAGGCATCCCTGAGTCCTCTGACAGTAACAAGGGGCGATGAAGATGGATCTCATCTGAGTCATTGAGAACAGGTGGAGGTGGGTCTTATCTCAGAATATGGGAGATCTGGGTATATGGGACATATTTGTGGTTTAGCCATTTCTCAGAAAACAAAAGGATGGAGATCTCTAACCATTACTATTTTCCTCAAGCATCGGTTCAGATGAAGTTCAACAGCTTGTGAGCTACAACTTCAGGTCAGACCTTAATTTAAGTTGTAATCACTTGGGACTAGGCTTTTAATGCTCGCTATAGAGAAAGCAACATGACTTGCATAAGATGGGGAGCTGGAATTGAGACTCAATTGACAGAGCATTATAAGTGGCTTTCCTCTCAGTAAAATGAGGACTGAAAAAATCTCCATGTAATAGTCCAGGAAACAACAAGTAAGCTTCTCTGGTTTAGAAGAGTCTCCTATGAGTAATCAAAACTCATTAGTTATACAAGTAGATAGAGTATCTATCTTACCTGTTTGTTGTGTGAATTTCCAGCCTAAGAAAATGTAGACCAGGACACTAAAACAACTTTATGCTTATTGAAACAAATACAGACTTCCACAAACAAACAATAAAAATTATGGAAAAAGAGCTTGCAATTTTTTTAATACAAGAGAAATTTTATCACAAAAGATACAATTAGCAGACACAAAAAGACTTTAATATAATAGAAAATGGGGAAGAGATTATAAAATAAGTAGATTTTAAATTATTAAAAAGTAAAATGGAGAAACATAAACTATAATAAAATAATAAACAATTGCAAAAGGAGACTTGAAAATAACTTCTACAATAATAAAAAAGGTTACTGAATACTTAAAAGTTCGTGAGTCAGGCACCGTGCCACATGCCTGAAATCCCAATGACTCAGTAGGCTAAGGAAGGAGAACTGTGAGTTCAAGGCCAGAGGCAGCCTGCACAATTTAGCAAGACATTGTCTCAAAATAGAAAATTTCAAAAAGGGCTAAGGGTGTAGCTCAGTAGTAGAGCACTTGCTTAGCATATGTGAAGCCCTGGGCTCAACCCCTAGTGTAGAAAAAGAAAATTCATGAATATTTAAAGTAGCATATTACACAGAGCTAAAGAGATATATTTGTGTATTGGAAGACAGATATGAAGAAACCCCAAATTATACCACAGTAAGTTTTCTTTTTTTAAGTGGAAAAATATATAGATATCCAGAACATGGACTTCATGACAGGAAGCTTGAATGGCCAGTAACTATAAGAAAAGGTACTAGAGTTCTAGTAATCTGGAAAATTAAAATCAGAATAAATAAGACAGCATATGATACCTATTTGATTGAAAAATTAAAATACTTTATCTCATGAAATTTTAGTGCGAATGTGGAGAAATAACTATACACATGTCTTGTTGGCATGCACATCAACACAACAATTTTAGAAAAGAATTTGGCAACATCCAATAAGATAGCATAGTTAATGATTTATTATCATTTTGCAATTTAGCAAGAGTATTTAAAAGAAATTTGGCACATGTGTCCCAAGATATTTGTTGCAATATGTCGGAAATAGTTTTTTAACAAAGCCATTAGCCTCTTTTAAATCTATGTGGATAGGATAAATCAATTGTAGCATATTTTATTCTAGGTCTCATTTGTGCTGTTCACCAGTAATTTCCAGATCTCTACTTTCCGGGCACATAACAAGACTGTAATTCACTATAAGCCTCAAGTTTGGTATGGTCATGGCACTTGCTTTTTCCCAAAGAAATAAAAACAAAAATTACGGCTGTCATTTCTAGGTAAAAGCTTGAAGGTCAGTGCAGAATTTGCCACATGACTTTCCTACTATAAAAGGCCATGGAAGCACCTATTGTTAGGAAGGTTCCATTCACCTAGGTCCTTGAATGACTAAGATGAGCAACGTCACCCTGATGACCTGCAGTGGATGTGTACATGTAGCATGACTGAACATTTTTCTCCCAAAGAGTCATTTGGGGAAGGTGGGCAGAGATTATGAAAGATTATTAAGGTTATGGGTACAATCCTTCACCCATTTTATGTGGTGCTGGGATCAAACCCAGGGCCTCAGAGAGTGCAGGGCAGCACTCTACCAACTGTTGGCAGCCTACTCCCTAAACAATCCTGAAATTATCAGCCATCAAAAACCCTGTGAATAGCAGAGAATCACTGACATAGTGCCAGGCATGGCACAGTGTTGGGGAGTGTTTTATTCTGTTGTATAGAGGGTCGCTTTGAGTCAAACCCGATGCAGTGGTACCTAACAACAATAACAACAAAATGGGTACAAAAGTAAAGGCTTAAGGACCATAAGGGTTAGGGATCCTGGTAACCACCTCCTAGAATTTGGGTTGGAAATCTCATAGACTACAGACTAGGGAAACTGAAAATAGACTCGTCTTCACATGAATTGAAGCCCAATTTTAAAATAACTGAATCTCTGGTGTAATTAATGTGGCCTCAGATGGCTAGCATCCCCAGCCATGTACCACAAACAAATTTAACAATCTCAAGAAGAACAGAGTACAGTCTAGGCTTTAAATTCTCTCTCCCAGTTAAGTATGCAACATTTGGTATTCAATCAAAGACACCCAAGCATAAAGGAGACAATACAGTGTCATTTATTTATTTATTTATTTATTTATTTATTTATTTGCAGTACTGGTGGTTGAACCCAGGGCCTCATGCTTACATGCTTTGCAAGTGCTGTACCACTGAGCTGCACCCCCAGCCCTTTTTTATTACTTTTTGAGGCAGGGTCTCCCTAAGTTATGCAGACTGCTTCTGGTCTTGAACTTCTGATCCTTCTGCCTCCACCTCCCAAGCTGCTGGTATTACAGGCATGCACCACCATGCCCAGCTCAATACAATGTTATGTAAAAGTCAAAAGTTTGGCCTTTCATCCCTGGTGAACAGCTGAGTCTGTACAGGCCCATCCTCTGCTCTGCAAGGCACACAGCCTGGCATGACCCTGACGGCCCCCATGTCACAAAACTGAGCCCAGGATCTGCAGGAGAAGGATCTACAGGACTCCTGGGTAATATTGAATGTTTGAACAATAATGGGAACAGAAGTACTGCCCTGGCTCAGTTTGTACTTACATAATGTTGACATGGAGAAAAATACTGCCGGATACCCAGCGTGAACTTGGGTGGCGCAGCTCCAAGAGTTCTCAGTGTGACCATCCACCCTACTCTCAGACAGCACAAGATATGAATAGAGCTTCTGAAACAGATACCTACACCACTGGAGGGAAAAAAAAAAAGAAAGACAGAAAATAGCTCTCAGTCCAAGGAAGAGAAGGAAAGAAGTTGAAAGCATCTTGAAAAAACTGATTGGCATGTATAGAAATGTCATAATGAAACCCATTAAGTTATATACACACACACAAAAAAAAAAAGTAAAAAATGCTCTGGTTGGATATGGGACTGGTGAAGTCAACCAGAAAATATTCTGCCCACAGACTTCCGCCTTAAACACCAAAAGCACATAGCTGCTATCTGCTTTAGAACCAGTATTTTGAAGAAAGGGTCTTCTCAGCAGAATTTCTCATTTCTTCTGTCTCTGCTGTTTTGTTCTCTGCTATCCACTGGATTGGGGATCTGTTTGGGAAGGCATCGATTTCCTTCACAAGCATCTTTTGATGAAGCGTTGGATCCAACTTTGTTCACATGGTAGAGATCTATGTCTGAGCTTGGCACAGCTAACTGATGAGCTATCAAGATCCATGGGTGGCTGCACCACTTGTGGTTATTTGCTCTGTAAATGCTGTGTACCTAATTTTGTTCATGAAGACATAGTGATACAAATACTAAGAATAGGACTAAAGCCTTAACTTATAGCTAGGAACTTGTTTTTAAGGAAGCTGCTATTTTAAGTAAAGATTGCCATGAGGATGTCCAGCAAGTGGACAGAAAGGCAGACACTAATGTCACATAAAATGGTTATCGTTAAAGAAGTGTACAAGAAATGACTGAATGATTCCTGTCATCACTGAAGGTACAACCAGAATAGTACTATTGATATTTAAGACTCAGTAATTCTTTTTTGTTTTAATTTTTCGTATTCCAATCACCAGTAACTATCAATACATCCTGATTGCATTTTAGATCTATTTCAGATTGCAGAAGCTGGTGGAAAATCTTCCCTATCTTCCTTTGTAGACTTAGTGGTGGGTGCATAAATTTGAATAATAGTCATATTAACTGGCCTTCCTTGTAGCATAGGGATATTATTCTATCACTGACAGCATAGGACTTCAAGATAGATCTTGAGATCTCTTCTTTCATAGTGAATGCAAGCTCACTTCTCTTTAATCTGTCATTCCCTGCCTAGTAGACCATATTATTATCTAATTCAAAATGGCCCATGCCAATCCATTTTAGCTCACAGATGCCTACAATGTTGTTTATGTCCTCCATTTCCTTTTTGATAATTTCTAATTTTCCTAGATTCATACCATGTACATTCCACAAGAATGTGGCATCAGGATTGGAGGAAGATTCATCAACAACCTGCATTATACAGATGAAACAACTCTGCTTGCTGAAAGTGAAAAGGATTTGAAACATTTACTGATGAAGATCAAAGAACACAGCCTTCAGTATGGATTCCACCTCAACATCAACAAATCAAAAATCCTTACAACTGGGTCAGTAAACAACTTCATGATAAATGGAGAAAAGATTGAGATTGTCCAAAATTTTGCTTTATTTGGTTCTACAGTCAGCACCCATGGAAGCAGTAGTCAAGAGATCAAAAGACGCATTGCACTGGGAGAAGCTGTTGCAAAAGACTTCTTTAAAATGTTGAAAAATAATGATGTCACATTGAAGATGGATGTATGGCTGGCTCATGCCACGGTATTTTCAGTCATATCATATGGTTGTGGAAGCTGGACACTGAATATGGGAGACAGGAGAAAAATTGATGTTTTTGAATTATGGTGCTGGAGACAAATATTGAATATACTGTGGTCTGCCAAAAGAACAGACAGATCTGTCCTAGAAGAAGTGCAACCAGAGTGTTCCTTGGAAGCAAGAATGGCTAGACTATATCTTATGTATTTTGGACATGTTTTCAGGAGGGACTAACCCCTGGAGAAGGACATCACGTTTGGAAGAATGGCTAGTCAACAAAAAAAGAGGAAGACCCTCAACTAGATGATTGACACCGTGTCTGCAACAATGGACTCAAACATAAAAAAGATTGTGTCCCTCCTGAATCACACAGAATCAGGGAGTATTCTGTTCTGTTGTACATAGGGTCACTATGAGTCAGACCTGATAAAATGGCACCTAACAACAATAAATCTTGTTTGTAGATAATTATCTTGTGCATTGTAGAATGCCTGACGAAATCCATGGACTCTATCCATAAGATGCCAGTAGTAACATTGCCTTATCGTGGCCA
Source organism: Pedetes capensis (assembly GCA_007922755.1). NCBI lineage: Eukaryota > Metazoa > Chordata > Mammalia > Rodentia > Pedetidae > Pedetes > Pedetes capensis. The sequence goes on along the minus strand of VMDO01010249.1, from coordinate 16,396 downwards.
TTAAAACTGTCTCCCTTGCTGCTTAAAAGACTCAGAGTAGAAAGCTCATAGAGGCCACCACCTAGAGAGTAGATGCAGAGAGTTATCAAAGTGGGGTCAGAGGAGAGGACAAAAGGAGAACCTGGAACAGAACCTCAGAGATGACAAAGCTCAGGTAAAATTATTCTCAGTTGAAAACCACTGAACTGGAGGGAAGATCCAAGAGAATTGAAGAATATCTGAGAGTGTTGACTAAATCTTTGAAACTAATATCAAAAAGAAAATGGAAAATAAACATTTAGAAATAGGTGAGTGAGCCTGCAACAAACGACAGCCCCACTTAGAAAAAGGATAATAAGGAATTCATGTTCCTTTTAGCTCTAATCAGGTTAATGAATGATGTGGTCAATAGAAGGGTTTCCTCTATGCAAGATGGTAGATGTAATATCATTGTACTTTAAATAAAGAATGTTACAAAGTAAAGACACAACAATTCAGAGAAGGTAATATCTTAAAAGAAAGTCTCATTAAGGATAATTATGATAAGGGTTTCCTTTTCAGAAGCAACCTTTTCAATGACAGGTCAATTTGAATTACCTAGTTACCATATTGACTGTAGAATTTTCAAATGAAGGAAGATGGCTATACAGATTTTGTGGTTTTATATGCAGTGAAATGACTAACAAACTAAGGATGATCAGCCAGATTGTTATATAATATTTCTGTGGAATTTGATCACACTAAAAACACACCATTAGTTCAACTGTTTACCCAGTCCACCCCAGAGCTTGGGTAGGAGAAAGAGATGCTCAGGACATGCTTGTCTTTGATGAATTTGGTATCTAGTGGCAGAGACAAAAATACTTTCTAAAAATACTCTAAAATAAATTATGTTAGCTTGCATCCCAAAGACATTAATTTAATAAGTTGTAAGCAAGAAATAGAAGTGACCATGAAACCTAAAGAAGGAAGCATTTAATTTTAACTGATTGAGCTTGGAGGATGAGGAACAAATTGACAAAGATTCAGAAGGTCAACACAAAATATTATAGGTGGAAAGAAGAAAAGTGGAAAAAGCTGAGAGGTCAGAGGCACAGCCTGTATTTGTGGAATGATGATGGGTTAATCCTTGTGACTGGATGTGGAATGTGTGGTAACACAGGAGATACTTCTAGAAAGTTACATTGGAGTCAATTATAGAGAGCAGTGCATGCCAGGGAAGGTGTGTATCATGATCATTTAAAATTTCTGCCTTATTGCCTTGGGTATGTTTTTATTACCATGAATATTATATTTTTACTTCCATCACTAGACATATTGACTATAAACAAAAGATACATTATTAGTAAATTAATGTTAAGCTTTTCAGAAGAATAAATGCATTTGAGATGACTTTACTGGTAGCAGCTCTAAAATTTATATCATAATAAATGTTTTTATACTCTCTGTCTTGATGCTGAATTTACATAGCAAATGCTATTTTTACTAAAATTGTTAGTCCATGTAGAGAGGCTTTGAGGAAGAGGTTGGAGGTAGAACGGCTAATGTTTTCTAAACTTTTGATTTGGATCATTAAATATACATGAAAAGCAAATTCTTACTGAGTCTGATTTAATTAAAAAACCCATAGGTCAAGTTTAAAGAAAAATGTGTTTGTGTTCAGTATTCACCTGCAGCTGTACTACTGTGGCATCTGATCTGTCAGATCTGGGAAGCTAAGCAGGGTTAGATCTGGTTAGTTTTTGGATGAGAGACCACCTGGAAAAACCAGGTGCTGTAGATTTGGGAGATGGACCCGGCAACTCACCCCCAAAAAACAATTAGTCATTGAAATCCCTATGAATAGCGGAGCACTGATAATAGTGTTTTGTCTGTTGTAGGTATGGTCACTACCAGTCGGACACCAACTCGATGGCACCTAACAACAACAACAACAACAGCTCTATATCCAAGGATGAAATAATATATTATGTAACAATGTCTAAAATGTGTATGTGTACAAAAATAATGGAAAAGGTCTCCCAGAATTTTGTTGCCTTTCTGAAACATATTCTTTGGATAATATGAACAGAAAAAAACCCAAACACTTTATTATTAGAGTCTGTGCACCATTCAAATAAGTAAACTATTTACCTTCTCCAGAAAGTTTTGTCCGACAGAGTTAGGAACCAAGGTTATAACATACTGCCAAATTGATGTCAAAAAGAACCAGTTTTATCAGTAAACTTTCCTGCTGAGGCACTCATCTTTAAAACCCTTTTGTCAAGAGTTTGACCCATCCCAGAATAGTCTGAATAATCACTCTTCTAAGAAAACAAAAGTGCCTTGTGAAAGGTGCCATAAAGATATAATTATGTAGATTTCATTATCATTGACCCTGTGCTAGCTATTAATAGCATATTTCTGAGATATTCCATGTATTCAAAATCTAGACAGGATATTACAGTCTACTTGAAAAATTGAATAAAATTCAATATGTCACCCTAAGGTCACAGTTTTTAAGTCCCTTAACCAATCCACTTGATTTTTATCTAAATGATGAAAATATGCCGATATTTGTTGACTTTCAATTCAAATCTTTCTATCCTTTCCGCAGCATCATGGTTGAAATATTACCCCTTATTGAATGGCATTAAGTGTTCCATATACACCAGGCTTATAAGTGTGTACATGTGTTTTTATTATAGTTGTAGTTTTTAGGAGATGACTTATATATGAAAGTCTCTACTTTGCACCTACTTTGCAGAGGCTAGTAATATCTATTAAGGTTAACCTTGTTTTCAAATAGGTGAGGACTATGTAAAAATGTAAAGCAGATCTCAAACTGTCTTCACTAACTATACAGGTGAATCCTCCTTGGCCTGACCATCTGTGCTCAGAAAATAGGTTTACCTTCATTGAAGGGATATTTCTAAGTCATGGTTCCTTCTCACTCTACTCTTATTCACTCCACATTGCTATTTGGTTAGTAGCCTATGAGATGCAAAATGTCCACCTCCAAGAGAAACATTTTGATATAAAGAAAATCCAAGTCTGGTTGAAAATATGGCTTTGCTACTTACTCTTTGTCCCAGGGAAAGTTAATTTCCCTGAGTTTTTGTTTCCTTGCTTATTCAATAGCTAAATAAGAGCACACACATCGGGGTGATGTAAAATGTAGAGGGAGTGAACACATAGATCTGAGCCATGGTAGATGCTTGGTGAATAATAGCGGTTATTGATTTGATTATTATTAGTATCACCACCTTCATCATCATCACCACCACGACCATCATCATCATCATCATCATCATCATCATCAAAACATGGCTATCACTGGCCTGGGACAAGCCAGCAGTGACATATCTGAGTCTGTGTTCTTATACCCAGGAGCAGCTGAAGGCAGGAGAGAACACTTGAGCAGAGAGTTTTCAGAAGCAACCCTCGACAGGGAAGAGCAAGAAGGGAGAGGCTGGAATGTAGGAGAAGCAGGAAAATCAAAGCTACACCCAAAATAGAACTGAGTAGGCACTGGGCAACTGAGAAATACATCAAAAAGAAGATCTTTCCTGAAAAGAATCAGAAAGTAAGGAAGACAGAAAACCAGAGAAGTTGGCAAGAATATTGACCTCTTACCAGAGAACTTCATAGGTTACAAGCACATTCACATTCACGAGTTCATAGGGAGGTGGACCCATCACCAAGCCCATGTAATAGTCTCAATCCCATTGTTGTGAAACTTGAAAAACCTGAAAGCCCTACTGATATATAAATTTGTAACCTTCATATTTTAGAAATCACATCACTATACTTTTAACTATACGTTAGGAAAGGGAATCATATAATTACACAGACTTCCAACCTGTGGGAAAGGATGATAATAAATAGCTCTGGCATGTTCTTCCAGAGGGCCCAAAAGTAATAAGCCCCCTCGCCTAAGCATGGCTGCACCATTAGCACCATCACTCATAATGCCCCTACAATTGTAAATCCTAATGCTGGCTGGCCGGCTGCTGGGCCAGAGCCACCAGGCAGTGCCAAGGAGGTTAATACAGTGTGCCGAGATGGACTGCCCCCGGCCACAAATGCTGAGTCTTCAGTGGTTGCTAAGGAAGAGAAATAGCCTCTTCCCTGCCAAGCAGGCTTTGTCAGGGAAAATTGAGCTTTTGGTCATCCAGGCATTTTAATGGACTCTATGAATCACTGATCAGCCAAGAAAGAATGTCAAAGAAGCCCAGGGTCCTGAGTTGGCTGATTGGCTCTTTCAACAAAGACAAATGGAGAGCCAGTCATTCTCAATGGAGCAGCCACAGAAGAGATCATTTCTGCTCCCTCTGCCTTCTCTGTTTTTGTCCCCGGAGGACCCTGGAAGTAAAAGCCACCATAAACCACAATTCCTTGCAGACAGCCGAAGAGAGTAGAAACAAGGATAGATTGAATTGCCCTGTGTCCTTCAAAAAAATCTCAGCTGTGGCTCATATTGGAAGGAAGAAGGCAGATGGCAGGAGCCCTCACTGGTCACAAGCTATATGGAAATGACTGAGACATGACACAAAGTAGGAATAAGGGCTCTTCACCCTGAAAGGGAAATTAAGGCTCATTACTCCACCTGCCCTAAACCACTTCCTGAGGAAGGAATTTGAAGCTGAAAAAAGGCAAAGGAAATTGTCCAAGATCAAACTGTTTATTAAAAGTAGCACTGAAACGAGAGCCCGGGACAACAGAGGCCCAGTTCAAGGTGGTTTGGTGCCCTGTGCTGCCAGGGACACAGATGCTAGTCCAACAGCAGAAGCATAATGTTTCACAAGGATCAGGGCTCAGCATGCCTTTCGGACATGATAGGATTTGCATATAGGCTCTACTGTTTCTACTGACATCAGCCATGAGAGTCACGGAACTGCAGCCTTAGTTCTCAATTTGCAAAATGTGGATAACAAAATTTCAGAGATGTCTTTAGAAGGAGAGTTCTCAAAAAGATAATGCACCTAGTGCAATGGTAAGTATATGATTGCTGTTGTTGTTGTTGTTAGGTGCCATCGAGTTGGTATCCGACTCATAGCAACTCTCTGTACAACAGGGGAAACACTATTGTCAGTGCTTCTCTGCTGTTCATAGGGTTTTCAATGGCATATTGATTTTTGGGAGGGGGTTGCCAGGTCCTTCTCCCAAGCCTACAGCATCTGGTGTTCCCAGGTGGTCTCCCATCCAGGTACTAACCAGGCCTGACCCTGCTTAGCTTCCGAGATCTGATGGGATTGGATGCCACAGGGCTATAGCTGCAGGCAAGTATATGATACATGTTCAAAAACAGAAGTAGTATAGATATAAAAAAGGTGGATTTTGGAGCCAGGAGATTTGGTTTGGAAAACTAGTTACAGTTGTAACCCTTGATGCACATTTGGACAAGATACGTAATCTCTCTAAGCTCTCAATCAACTATAAAATAAAAATTATAATAATACTCAAAACCTTATAAGATTGCTTGGAGAATTAAGTAATAAAAATACTTTAAAATTATTTCCTAAGATACCTAGCAGTTAGCAGATGTTCAATAAATTGTTGTTGTTAGGTGTCGTCAAGTCATGTCCAACTCATAGCAACTCTCCATAGGGTTTTCAATGGCTGATTCTTTCAGGATTGCCTCAGGAGTGGATTACCATGGCCTTTTCTGGTGGTGTTGGGAATGGAACTCGGGACCTCAGAGACTGCAGAGCAGCCGTCTACCAACTGAGCTAAATCCCAGCCCATTCAATAAATATTGCATGTTATATTACTGTTCTCTTACCTGCTCTCTTTTTGTTTCCACCCATCCCCTGCCTTCATCCAGGTGTTACTTCCAATCATTATGGATCATTTGTTCCATAAGATTCTCTAGTCTTTGATGATTCTATTACTCCTGTTATCTCTGACTCTATTCTTCTTCAACAACCCCTACATTCAGCTCTAACCTGTACTGAATCATTTCCTTAGTGTGATTTTCTTCTCAACATTTTAATTCTAAATGCCACCTCTTTAACCACAGCCTCCTTCCCTCTGTCTCTCCCGTCTTCAATCCCAATTGTCCTTCTCTCTATGAAGAGCTCCCAGCCCTGGTTATATAGGGTAGGATTTAGGATAGCACAGCTGCCATTCAGTGGACACAGCTGCCACAAGCCTCATCATTTTATTTTTACTTTTCTTAATCTCTGGGTTCCTTTTATGTTCAGCCTTAGAATAAGACCTATAGTCTGTATAGGCACAAATGATCTGACTAATATAGATAGTACTTTGCTGTGATGAAGAAACTGACCAAAACAAACTATGGGGGGGGGTATTGGAAACTCATAGTTAGAGGATGTCCATCCTTAATGGCAAGGTAGGCATATGGCATGGTGGTAGGGCAGGTGTGTTGGGGCCCATGGCACATAACCTCATGGTGTGGTGAATCCAAAGCAGAGAGAGCAACTGGCAACAGGAATCCAGGTAAAGACCTCCAAAGACCTGCACCTAGGGAACCACTTCTGCAAAGATAGAATCCCACCTCCCAAAATTCCATAACCTCTTAGGACAGTGCAACCAGCTGGGGACCCAGCATTCAAACACATGACCTTTTGTGGACATTTGGATCCATATCATAATAGTATCCATAAATGTGGTTGAAACCCCTACATGACAAGCAAAATTTATCTGGTAGTTTGAGAAAGCATCATTCACTTCTTCAAATTTTACTCTTTCACTCTGATAATATTCCCCCTCCAGGAAGAAGAAACTGAAATACTGAATGTAATAAGATCATTCGATGGCGTAGCATTGATAGCAAGAATGTTTTTGCTTTTATCACTGGCTGCACATTAAAACCCCGAAGGGACTATTTTGCCTATGCCTTTGTGCCAAGAATTTCCGATTTAATTAGGTTGAGATGTGGCCTGGCCATTACTGTTTTTAAAATGTTTCCCTGATGATTTTAATATTTAGTCAGTGTTGAGAACCACAGCAATTGTGAGAAAGAGGAGATTATTGGAGCAGCTTCTCCTGTCTAATCCTGGTGTCAGTTATAGGAAACTCACTTTTCAGTAGTGTGCTATAGCTAGCTTTTATCAGCTCATAAAAGCTGATTGCTAAACTTTCAGAAATTTTGTTCACCAATTGGTATCATATTGGTGGGTGGAAAGTGGAGGTGCGGTAGAGGGAGGCATGGCAGTGCTTGCTGTGTTGGCTGACTGTGAGCCATTGGCCAGCACAACACAGCTCTGGTCTTCAGTTCATTTCCCTCCACCTTGCTTGTCCTTAAGTCAGGAGCTATACGTAACTAGAAGAGGAGTCTCCTTTTCATACAGTTTCAAATGAAAGCTTTTTGGCTGTAGTTTATCATGAAATTCCTCTGATTCCTCTTCTCTAAAATAGAAAAGCCTGCTGCAGTAGATTAGGGTAAAGCGAATAAATGCCTTCATAAATATGAGCTCATGGACTTGAGAAGGCCTCACCTGCTATGCAAGTCTATTCCCTCTCATTTCCTCATTGCTCTGATAATTTACATCTGCTCATCTACTTTTCATGTCTCTGCAGACCCACCAGCAATCCTTCCAGTTCTATAACTTAGGAATTATTGCTTTCCAGGTATTTTATTGCAAGTATGCAAAAGAAAATAAAACTCATCCTAGGCAGATATAATAACACAGACTATTCCAGGGGGAAATGACCTTATAAGTCATCTAGCTCAAGGCCTTTCTTTTATAAATGGAATAGCAGGCCCAGAGAGTTTAGATGATTTACTCATGGTAACACTTGTAGCTATTGGCAGAAACAAGACTGTATTCAGCTCAGGTCACTTCACTTCCTGGCTATTTTACATTTCTTTTGTGCTCTTCTACCTTGAAATATGGTCTTCTCACGAGTAGCATTGACATGACCTGGGGGCTTGTTACAAATATAGAATTTTAGTCACCGCACCAGATACTGATTAAGAATCTGTATCTCAACAAGATCCCAAGGTTAGTTGCATTAAAGATTACAAAGCATAACCTACTCAACATTTCCACTTCAGGATATATATCCAAAAGAATTGCAGGCAGGATCTCAAAGAGATGTGCATAACCCATGTCCATAGCAGCAGTATTCGCAATAAGTAAAGGGTATAAATAACCCAAATGTCACTTGATAGAAGAATAATGATGGAATAAATAAAACATAGTATATGCATCCAATGAAATATTAATCCCAGTGACTCAAGAGGCTTGGACAGGAGAGTCATGAGTTCAAGGCCAGAGGCAACCTGAACAATTTAGCAAGACCCTGTGTCAACATAAAATAAATGAATAAGGTTAGAGTCTCAGCTCAGTGGTGGAGCACTTGCCTAGTATACATGAGGTTCTGGATTCAATCCCTCAGTGAAAGAAGGAAGAAAGGAAGGAAGGAAGGAAGGAAGGAAGGAAGGAAGGAAGGAAAAAGGGATGGAGGGAGGGAGGAAAGAAGGAAGAAAGAAAAGAAAAAGAAAGAAAGAAAGAGAAAGAAAGAAAGGAAGAGAAAGAAAGAAAGAAAGAAAGAAAGAAAGAAAGAAAGAAAGAAAGAAAGAAAGAAAGACAAGAAAGAAAGAGGAAGGAAGGGAGGGAATTGGCTAACAACTGGATAGACAAAGATATGTGGACTGCAGTCAGAGTTTAGCCCCATTTAGGTGTCCTACATTTACTGGACTGGGGGCAAAAATCAACAGGATGAACAATGAAGCCAGAGAATTCACCTAAGACTCTAATAATCCATTTGAGATGGGACATTTCAGAATAATTCATATATCTTCCCTACCTCTAGCTTCTTCAATCTTGGATGTTAGAGAAAGAAATTACTAAAAAGCAAGAACTGAAAGACCAAAGGGTGGAGAGGAGGCTATTCTACTCTAGGAAAAACAGTAAGACTTAGAGGGTTAACCAGAAATCATTTAAGAAAGAGACACTTAATGAGCTGCCAGGGGCATTTCAAAATAAGACAAAAAAGAGACTCCCATATTTCATTATAGAATGGGGAATAGTCACAGTCATAATGCTCAAAAGTCTGAGGAAGCCCTGCCACTACCCAGATTGCTTTACTTTTTATTCTGTTTACCTATGGAAGTTAATAAAACCCTAAGACACCAGTTCAGGAAGGAAAACTGCTGAGATCATGTTTTGTTCACTGCTATCTCTGGATTAGCGTGAGTGGAGGGTTGAGAAAGAAATCTCCAGGTAGTATCTATAAAAAAGAAACCATAGCATGCTAGCCTAGCTTCCTTAGGCCAACAGAAAAAAAAACCTGGCTCTTAGAACTACCGGCTCTAAATGGAGCAAATAAGCAGCCCAGGACCAAGGCATTTCTCTTACAGTTCCCCTGAAAAATTGTCTTGTCCATTCAGAGACAAATTCTTCAAAAATGAATGCAGTCAAGTTTATGACTGAGTCAAACGACACCCAACCTTTGTCTTCTGCTTCACAAATGACATCCACTTGTGGTAAACTCCTGTGAATGCCCATGATGCTGCCTCCAACTGCCTGTTTGATTTGGGGAAATTCATTCCTCTCATCCTTGCAAACAGGTGTGAGAGAGAGTGATTTTATGTGGATACTTATTGATCTACCCCAGATTTATATACCAACAATAGCAAAGACAACTTAGCTGAAAACCTTTAATTATTATTTAACCATAAATGAACATAAATAACTATATTAATATTTATAAATAACTACACATTTATAAATTACTGTAACTCACTTTGGGCTGGGATTTAGCTCAGTTGGCAGAGCGCTGAGCTGCAGTCTCTGAGGTCCCTAGTTCAATTCCCAGCACCACAAAAATGGGAGAAGGACCTGGCAATCCACTCCCAAGGCAATCCCGAAACAGCCATTGAAACCCTATGAGGGTCGCTATGAGTCGGATACCAACGCAAGGGCACCTAACAACAACAAGAACAACAACATAACTCACTTTAAATTATTTAACTTTCAAGTTGAGAATGACTTGTTCTTACACAGACTTAAACATGTGTGTTCATGACAGGGAGAAACTGTGTGTGAGCATAAGGTTTTCCTTTTTAGGGTGCTGGAAGTATTCTAAAATTAAATTTGGAGGATGATTGTACAGCTTAATAAATAGATTCAAATTCATTGAAATGTATACTTAAAATGTGTGACTTTTGTGGTATTTAAATTATAGTGCAATGAATTGTTTTTAAATAAAAAATAATTTTCTTTTAAAAAGTCCAGCCCATGACATTGCTCATGATTGATAGAATGGCCTTGCCTCGCCCTCCCCCGCAGCTCCTGCCTCTGTAGCTGCTCTCTGGCATCTCCTGGCACTCAGTTCAGAATTTTAAAAAGCTTCTCTGTCTGCTCCTTTCTTGATAGAGTGTGGCATCATTCCCTGTGGCACATTACCATATCTTTATAAATATAATCAACCCTATTACATTTGCAGGATTGCTGGAGTTTAACCAATCTATCCTAGAAGCAGACTAACTAGGAAGGGTTGTGCATGGCTTAGTCTCAAGGACAAAGTTGAAGAAAAATATATATAATATGTATTGTCATAGTTTGCCTGTTATGTAACATTGGAGCCTTTTCTTCACTGGAAAAAAGGGGGTAATATCAATGCTTTTTGGTCATTAGAGACTGTTTATATTAAATAATATTCTGCATGTGTGAAATACAAAGCTAAAGATAATACTTCCAATTGACACTTGCTATACGTAATATTGTACTGCAATGACTCACAGGCTCACAATTTTAACAAATTCTTATAATTACATACAAATATGAAAAATGTGATAAAAAGATAAGATTATAATAACTTTTAAGGTGGTACCATACTATGAGCCTGCAGCCATAGCCCTGTGGCATCCAGTCCCGTCAGATCTTGGAAGCTAAGCAGGGTCGGGTCTGGTTAGTACTTGGGTGGGAAACAGCCTGTGAACACCAGGTGCTGTAGGTTTGGGAGACGGACCTGGCAACCCTCTCCCAAAAATCAATCCACCATTGAAAACGCTATGAACAGAGAAGCACTGACAATAGTGTTTCACATGTTGTACGCAGGGTCACTATGAGTCGGACACCAACTTGAGGGCACCTAACAACAACAACAATAACCATACTATGAAACAAAGCTCATGGTTATTGTTAGGTACCATGGAATCTGGTCTGAATCACAGAGACCCTATGTACAACAGAATGAAATATTCCCTGACATTGTTCCATGTTTGGCACTATTATCATGCTTCTCTGCACTGACAAGGTTTTCAATGGCTCACTGTTTCAAGAGTGGGCTGCTGGGTCCTTCTCCTTAGGCTATAGAACCTAGTATTCCCAAGCGGTCTCTCATCCAGGGACTAACCAGGCTGACCCTGCTTAGCTTCCAAGATCAGACAGGAGAAGGTGCCAGGGTGGCATGGCTGTAGCATGTGTAAACTTTCCTTAGGTCATATCTCTGTTTACAATTTGTTAAAAAATGTAAACTATGAAAGTTGGAAGGAAACCAAAGTACTTAGTCAATACCGTCAGCTGGGGGAATGAAGGGCTATTATTAGCAACTTGCTCCAAATCTCACAGAAGAGTAAATGCAATTCAGCAGGTAGAAGCTAAGTCTCCTAAGTTACAATCTGTGCTCTTTCCATCATATTGCTAGTTTATGGAGTACACACGAGAAAGTTACACTGGACTAATAAGAATGGAAGAAGAGCATTCCTTCTTAGGAAATCAGCGTTAGTCAACAGTCCTCCAGAGACACAGAATGATTTATCATGAAGAATTGACTTTTGATTATGGGGGCTAAGAAGTCCGAAAATTTGATATCTACAAGCTGGAGACCCTGGAAAGCTTGTGATACACTTCCAGTCTGTTTGAAGGCCTGAGAACCCAAGGAGCTGATGGTAGAAATGCCAGCCCAAAGGTAGAGGATTGAGGGCCCAGCTCAAGCAAGCAGGCAGGAAGTAAAATGGGGTAAATTCCCCTTTCTTCTACCTTCTGTCCTATTTAGGCCTACAGCAGGTCAAATGATGCCCCCCACACAGAGGGGCAATCTACTTTACTGAGTCCATGATTCAACTGCTAATCTCATCCAGAAACACACATGTAAATAGACCCCAGAGATAATGATTGTTCTGGAGGTCTGTTGGCCTAGTCGACACATAGAATGAACCATAATACTGCATATTCAACTGGAAAAAATTAGGTTAGAGGGGGCAAACTGACTAAATCCAGCCCACTAAGAAGTTTGCTTAACTAACATGGATTTTTAAAACTTTGAAGTGGTTGTGAACTCTTAAAAATTTGGAGAGTTTATATAAAAATTCAAACTTCCAGCTTTTTTAGAGAAATGGAGGTTTTGCAATGCTGGGTCAGTGCTGTTCTCTGACATCAGCCACTGAATGTACATGGCAGTTGCCCTGTCTATATGAGGTCTTCTGTTTCCTGTGTGTATTTTTCCCAAATACTTGATGTGCTTTTCTCATTTTAAGTACCCAAACCTTGGTGAGCATTTGACTGATACTGAATTATGGGATCTGAGACACCTGCTTTTAGATAGTCTATATCCAGATGGAATTTCTAGGACAGATGTGTAGAGCCTACAGGTTGACCCAGTTCTAGTCTCTCTGGTTGGGTATAGTTAATTCAGACAACTATATATCTGTAACAGATTTATTATGAATACCCTGGAGTGACTTAGGGATTATTTGTTTTTTTCAAAAAGAGGGTACCGGATATCCTGAGATAAGTTTGCTATCAATATTCATAGGGTTCAGAGTAAGAGTTATATTAAAGGCCACATGCCACCTGCCTAAGGTTTTAGAAATTATAAAGCTTAACAAACAAGCTACTAAACAAAATGATATTTTACATTCCACTGAAAAATGTGCTTGCATGACATGTAGGCCAGTTTTAAGTTTAAAATTCTCAACGATGTTAGGGTTCCAGGAGAGGATGGGTAGCATGAAGAGAGCTGGCATCAGGATCCTGCCTCCCAGCTCACCTTCATCATCCCTTCCTGGCCTGTCTCAGTCCACCACAAAGGGGCTTTATGACAACCCCATTGACATCCCAGCATCATACTCATGCCATGTCCGTTCCACTCCTCGTCAGCAATCTACCCTGGTCACTCCTTCACCTAGGGAAACCCACACGGGTGGCTTAGTCTGTCCTTGTGAAGAGGCACTTGGTGAAGAATCCAGTGCAGGCTCTAGAAGTGGACTTTGTGTCATCCAGGTATAAAATTCTCTGCTACACAAGGGAAGGGCTGGGATTTAGCTCAGTTGGTACACAAGGGACTTTGAGAACAGCACTGAGAACAGCACTTTGAGAACAGCACAGAGAACAGCACTGACCCAGCATTGCAAAACCTCCATTTCTCTAAAAAAGCTGGAAGTTTGAATTTTTATATAAACTCTCCAAATTTTTAAGAGTTCACAACCACTTCAAAGTTTTCCCTTGTGTAGCACTACTCTGCAGTCTCTGAGGTCCTGAGTTCAATTTCCAGCACCACAAAAGTGGGAGAAGGATGTGGCAATCCATTCCCAAGGCAATCCCAAAACAGCCATTGAAAACCCTCTGAGTTGAATATAACTCGATAGCACTTAACAACACAAAGAAAGGCTACAAACAGGCAAGGAGAATTGGAAGGGCACATTGCCTTGTCTCGCATGACTCCTGGTGCCACAGGGAAGCACACAGCTGCAGAATGGCCAGATGGGGGCATCTCCAGTAGAAGTCCTTGAACAACAGTGCAGGTAAAATCCAACCAACCTCCTGCTTTTGTATAGTCTTTGAACTGAAAATGGTTTTACATTTTTAAAGAGCTATGGGGAAAAGAAAGAAATATAACAAAGGTGCAAAGAGGAGGTAACAGAGACCTACAAAGCTCAACTTATATACCATTTTGCCCTTTATAGAAAGGTTTACCCACCCCTCTTCTAAAGCCGGGGCTGGGATTTAGCTCAGTTGGTAGAGGGCCGCTCCGCAGTTTCTAAGGTCCTGGGTTTGATTCCCAGCACCGCAAAAATGTGAGGAGAACGTGGCAATCCACTCCTGAGACAATCCTGAAACAATCAGCCATTGAAAACCCTATGAGGTTCTTTATGAGTCAGACAGGACTGGATGGCACTTAACAACAACAAAAACAACATTCTGAAGCCAGGGCAGATTTCCTCTTACTGGGGTCTGTGGGCACTGTACCCTAGGATAACTCAGGTCCTTATAAAATTATCCTAGAACAGATTTAAAGCATGCTTGCCTCCCCACAGATCCCTCAGTGGCCCTATAACCTGACCTTTAAGCCCCCCTTTTCAAGCCCCCCCTGCAAATCAAAGATTTGGATGGAGTTGGGATAGACACCATAGGTAAACACCAACCTTGAATTGCCCACTGTGCTTTGTTTACCAACATTCTGTTAGTCAATTCTCTCAGGCCATCTTCAGTCAAGAGTAGAAATCTAAGTCATACAGATGAACCTGCTAAGTCTGAGATATGAAAAAGATTAACACTTCTTGCTTTTGCTGAAATTAGTACTATCATCAACAGCACCATTTTAGTTCAGTTTGATGACGATGGATGGGAGAATCAATCACTTAACAGATAGATATGGTTTTAGTTAAAGGTAAAAAAATGACTCTCCTCCAAAGCAAAGAGATTTCAGCACTTAGCTGAGTCTCACCAAGGTGGGAGTCCATAGCCGAGAGACCTCAGTGATTAAATTCCACCTCTGCTTCTCCTCTACTTCTCTCTAAGGAAAGAGACAGATGGTACGTCAGGCAAAGGAAGATCATGCAGAGATGAATATCCCTGACAGAGGCTCAGAGGTGGTTTTATATGAGGCCAATGGCCTTGAGGGGAATAAAGCACTTACACTGAAAGAGAAAGCAGAGGGAGTTGGGACATCGTGATGCTGCGGCATCTTACCTCATGACCTGACCCAGGTACTGTGATCTTCGCTTTCTCACATGTAGAAAGCTGCACTTTCCCAAAGGAGGATAATAGACTCTTCCTTCTCACAGAACAAGAGTTGTTATTTCATATCCCCGAACTGAGCTAAGAACAAAGAAACCTCAGAGAAAGTCATTCCTGACCTTTGAGGTTGATCTGATTTTCTTATTCACAGCAATATGGATGGCTTTTATTTTTTTATAAGCAAAGGTAAAAGCTCCACTGCAATTGAGTGAATCAAAAAAATAAGAGGTTGATTTTTACAAGTTTTTATCAATAAAAAATAGCTTTATCTATTGACAATATAGAAAACCTTGGCTGCAAACTAATAAAGAATAGGCTATCACATCCCAAAATCAAAATGTACTAAGAATAATACAAAAAATGCTTATCAACCCATATCCAGGTTTCATAAGATTTTGTTATAATTGCTTAGATCTTTTCAAGTATGAAAAGAAGTTAGATATAGCTTTACTTTCCTCATAGTCTGTTTAAACTGCTCATATGATAAATTATAGTAACAGATTTTTAATGCTGAATGTACCTTTCTTGGAAATAGTCTTATTTTCTGGAATTTTTATATGTGTAGTACTTTGATCAATTCTGTTTGCTCTGGTAAAGTTCAGGATTTGTGCATTTGTGTTCATTAGTAACTTGGACAGTAATTGGAGCCTTAAAATTGAGTTAGGTAATTTGCCTCTTTGTTTTTTCTATTTTCTCAAATAGTTTGCATATTGAGAAGAATAATCTTTTCCATTTATGTTTAAAGATGTTCACCCATAAAACTGTCTTATGTGAGGGATTTTTTTTTCTATTAGTTTGTCTTTTTGAAGTTTACAATCTCATAATTTGAAAATATCATCTTGGTCAGTTTTATCACTTACATTGTTTTTATTTTCCATCTTACCCAAATCTTTTAATGTAATAGCAAAAGTTGCTGATGAACAACTTCTGATGTACTTTAAAAATTGTATTTGTAATGTTCCCCTTTTTATATTTTGCTTAGCATTTACTTATGAGTTCTCATTTTTGTCAGATATGTTTCTTTCATTATTCAAATAATCAGCTTTTTACTTTTAATAATTTTTCTCTTTTTTACTTTACTAATTTCTGATTTCACCCTTTTTCCACATTTTTCTGTTTGCTGTGAGCTTTTTCTTTTCTAGTTCTTTGACTTGGGACTTTATTCCATTTATTTTTAATATTTTTAAAATAAATGAATCATAAAAATTTTATATGTAGTTCCTTTGTTATATTCCAAGCTAAATATTTTATAATTTATAATCGCTTTTTTAATTTGAGAATTGGTAAATGGTGCCTTTCATTCAAATACATTTGTTTTATTAATATTTTAATTAATTTCTTATTTAATTGTTTTTGGTTATTGAATATTTTCTGTGTGATATTCATTATTTGGCATCTTTTGGGAGTCCCACTGTGCCATATGTCAGTTTGAAAGAATGGATTTTTTTCATGTTCATGCCTGAAATAATTTAGGCTCCCTATTGTTTGATGCTAAATTCTGT